>CAIGRQ010005776.1:0-12208 GCA_903798375.1 Fraxinus sp. D2006-0159
AAAAAAAGGGAGACAAACGGGGGCTTAGTGATTTAATTGTGATAAATTAAAGTTTAGTTACTAAACTAAGATTTCACTAAAAGTTCAGTGACCGCGGATAAATTCACCCTACACAACCTAAAAATTAAAATTACTGTCGGGCGAATATTGATCCGCCACGTCAGCTCATGAATAAGAATTCTCTATGTAAGTCGCTGTCACCCTACATCTTTCTCTTTTTGTCTCTAGAATTGCAGCTATTCAACAGCCACCAAGAGTCCGAAGTCGTTCCTAAATTCGCTCAAATCCAAGGCCTATACTGTTGTATATTTTTTCGTTGATTTGAACAATAAGTTGAAACGGGTCAAAGGTAGAGTTGATCAGTTTTCCAATCGATCTGCTAAGCTTCAAGTTATTTTTCTTTTCTTCAATTTATTATGATTTGAAAGCTTGATATTTTTTTTGGGGATCTGATCGTTATATGTAAGTGGAGCCTTGTTCTGGATTGCAGTTTTGTTGTGCTGGAGATAGAGTTCTAGATGGCTTTATTTTGTTCAGTTTAGGGTTTCTATACTTTTGGGGAAATTATGTTTTGTAATAAGATTTAGTTTCTCGAGCTAGTTTATTTTGTACAGTTTTGATTTATAGCTGGAAAGTTATTTAAAGATGCCGTCCTGGGAAATTGAGGAGATGTATACCTTTTTGCTTGCTTTATTTTTATATTTATGGGTATATGCTATTATGTTAAGATTTGATGAGTCCGGATCATTTCTTACTCTTTATTTTCCTTTCGTTTTCACTTTGTGTTGAATTTCGGATTTAGTCGATTGCGTAAGCTTTGATGTCTTTTCTTTCTTTCTTTTCCTTCCTACTGCTTTCATTTTTTCGTGTTTCATACAAATATCTTTACTATCCTTGTGTATTTATCTAGAATTCTTGGGCACCGATGTTGGTACCTGTCATTGTTGTAAAAAAGTGCAGCTAGACTCACAGATCTTCTATATTAAGGCTCTGGGGGCTTCAGATAACATATGTTTCATAGATTTCGTCCTCAGCACACTGTTTCTTTGTTTTCTTGCTTGTTTTCCTACTCCCCTGTTTTCGCCCCTCCGCTTCCCCAAAACCTTAATAAGATTTACTTGAAATGAATACAATTTGAAGTTCTGTGAACTTCAAAATTTCTGCAATTATCTTTTCATTAGATTTTGCTGAAAATGTTCTTTTATATGCACGCATGCCTGCATTTCTCTTTCTTCCCCCACCCTTAGAATTTGCATAAATTTTGCAAAATGATGTGTTTTTACTGAATTTGGATCAATACTTATATTTGCGATTTTATAAGCCTCAGTTATGTTCTGTACTTTTAACTGAGACTTCACCGTACCTTGGTATTTCATATATGTTTGGGTTGTGGGTTATGTTGACCCATATACTTCTGTTTGGGTCTCTACTGTTGAGCAGACTTTCTGACGGTTAAAAGATATATCTGGATCAGATATAAACTTAAGTTTTGTGCTTTGTAAGTCAGGCTACCTAATGAAAATTGCCATCTTCACTTTTGATGATTTTTTCATGAAATATTGGGTGGTTTAAACTTTTATGCACGTTTTTGCTCTAATTTCGCAAAACCCTTTAAGCTACTTTGTAAATGGAATCAGTAATAACATTTGGGAACTACACTTAGTTTCAGTTCTGTTTATAGTCTCACAATTCTGTTTCCTGATCGGATATTGATTTTATGATCAAGTCTTTATACACAAACACACACACACATATATATTGCAATTTATTTGCGCTTGTACTATCTTAAAGTTCTCTCTGCAAAATATCAGACCAGTACAGTTGAAGTAACAGCTTAGTTGAATATGGGAAACGGTATGGATAGATCTCATTAAATAAAAAAGAAAAAGTACTTTGAAGTGCGAGCTCATTATATCTAGGAAGTAGTCAAAACTGAAGAAAAATGATTGAATGTGTGCAGGATTATAAGTTATTTCTTTTACACATTCTGTATATGTTTTTTTTAGTTAAATATCTCTTGGCGTTACTTATTTTTTAGCACTGAACAATTTTTCCCAGCAATCTTTGGTTTGCATCTGCAAGTATCCTATTTTATTAGTTCATGTGAAAGAATATGATCTCATTTGACCATACTCGATCTAATAATTTAAACTGGAAGTATGTCTCTCATCACTTAGTCATGCATGTGCATGGGAATTTGAAGATTAACGAGTAGTTGCATTTTTGTGGTGGAATTCTAGATTAAATTTAAGCTGCTGTAGCTTTAGTTGTCTATTTTTATAAGGAGTATCTATATCTGTCTGGCTCTGTTTCATTCATATTTGACAGTAGTTCCAATTATTCTGCAGCTGTGGAGAGGAAAGAGTTACGTGTTTGTATTCGTGCTGTTGTATTAGTATCTGAACATGCCTAAGGCAAGGAGAGAGCGTTCCCTTTCATTTGATAGGTCAAGGATATCTCCTTTTCCCTGCAGTTCCAGTCGTTCAAGAGAATCATTGCCAAAAAACCCTTTAGAGGATGACAAGAATATGAAAGAATGGGAAGATGCCCGATGCCCAGTTTGTATGGAACATCCCCACAATGCAATTCTACTTTTATGTTCGTCTCATGAGAAAGGTTGTCGCCCTTTCATGTGTGACACAAGCTACCGCCACTCCAATTGTTTTGACCAGTTTCGTAAGTCACTTGGTGAAGCTACGCCAATGATGCAAAGACCAGAAGACACACCAATCTCAATCTCACCTGTGATGACATCCGCTACAATGATATCAGAATCCATGGTCCCTGATGTAGAAGAGGAAAGAAGCAGGGAAGCATCTATGCCAGTGGAAGGTGTGTCAGTTGACATCCAAGAGAAGCCAAAGCTGGTATGTCCTCTTTGCCGGGGTGTAATAAATGGTTGTATTGTTGTGGAGTCTGCTCGTCGTTTCATGAACTCAAAATCAAGGAGTTGTGCAAGTGAAACCTGTGATTTCAGTGGCACTTATACAGATATTCGGAAGCATGCAAGATTGGTGCATCCACTTGCTAGGCCAACGGAAGCCGACCCAGAAAGGCAGCGTAACTGGAGGAGATTAGAGAGACAGAGGGATCTGGGAGATCTACTTAGCACACTTCATTCTTCGTTTGGCGAAGAGAGGATCGAGGACAGCAACACTTTGACCGTCGATGATGATGGTGGCTGGCTGACTATATTTTTCCTTGTTCGATTTATCCGACCCGGGAACACTTCAGGTCGATCCATTACTTCAAGAACTCGTGCTCAAATCAGAAGATCATCAAGACGACTTTGGGGTGAAAGCCGTGATGGAGAAACCGATTCCAGAGATGATGTTGACGAATCTTCCGACAGCGGGCAAAGCCAAGTGGTGCATTATAATAGGAGGCATCGGCGTCGATCAACACCAGAAAACTAGTAGTCATTGCTGCAAATGTCGGGTTTGCACGGTTATTTTTCCTTAAAACTCGACAATCCTTGAAACTTCTTCATAAATTGTCCAGCTTTTTATTTACCAAATTACCTTGATCTGTCCTGGGTGAAAAAGCGGATGTGTTCGGATGTGTTCCACCTTCTGAAACTTAAAAAGTGAATAGGGGAAATTATATTTCCTCAGCTGTCTTCGGCCACAAATGCGTATTTGTTCCTTATTGAATTGAATAAATTGTATTTGCGTTGTTTTGAATCAGTTGAATGGTATAGCAGAGTGTTTATAGTTTTGTGTGCGCTGAAGCATTTGCATTGATTTTTTATAGTAGAAAGAAAAAGAAATGTTATATTATTGAAGGAAGATGAGTTTCTTCTATTTTCTGGTCTTGTGATTATTGACATTTTCTATTCTCAAAACAATCATGCTATATATTTTGCTCACTTGATAGAATGTTATTCTATTATTGGACTGTTTAAAAAATAGTCAGTTTTTGCATTAAATCGTCTGTTGTCAACATTGCATTTGTGTCACTTCTTTTCAACTACATATTTTTTGATAAGATAATATTATACGCAATTCAAAAATTTTTCTTAGTTTTCAACCATGCATTATTCATCAATTTACTATTTCAAAATGCATGCTTAAAAAAATGGAGTTCAAATAGGCTCTTAAAGTACGAATATATTTCTGAATATAGTTGCTTATTAGTTTGTGCTTGGAACATAATAAAGTGGTGAGAACCCAACTTTTTAATAGATGTGGGTTTTGGAACTTTCGAAATGATTTTTAGTGATGTGTAAATACGAGGGAAGTTAGGTTTTGATGAACACTAAATTTTGAAATGGAGAAAAAAGATGTTTTTATTTTCACATGTAAATTATTTTAAATTAAAAAGTTAAATATTTACTTATGATTAAATTTTATATTTTTAACTTAAAAAGTGAAATATTTACTTATAATTAAAATTTTAAATTATTGGTAACTTTTTAATTACAAGTAAATATTATAGTTATAAGTTTCATCGATTTTGTTCGGATCCGTTTCTTCCAAAAAAATGAAGGAAAAGGTAGCCTCATTATGCTATTCATTTTTTTTGGTATATGTAGATAATAGTGATGTGAACCCAACCAAAAATCGATCTTGGGAACATATGAACAAGATAGAACAAATTCAAGAAAGCTAAAAATCATGTCGCACAAAAATCAACCCGATCTGTTGTTTGACCCATACCAAGAATCGAGATTACACGTGAGAAATCTGACATGTTGATTACCCGGAACTAGAACCAAGTGGGAACGTCACAAAATGATTGTGATTTGATAACTTTAAGCCACCAACAATTGGAGGAATAAAACTCTATTAAATTGTGTATAAATCCTCTCAAATATCAAGTCTTCCTAGTACAATGAATAATAAGAACCTATTTATATAAAAACTTTGAAAACCCTAAAAATTTAGATAAAGACGGAAATAAGGGTTTAAATTACAAAAGATATAAAGGAAGTAGAATTCTATGGAAACTAGGAAGTTTCCAAAAATTCTGAAATTCTGTCGCCAGAAAATACTATGTGACCGCATGGAACAATTAAATTTCCCCCTTAGGTCTTTGTAGAAGGCCATGTGATCGCATGGCTTGTATAACCTTGCGGCCGCATGGTTATTTAATTTGCTTCCAACTTTCGCCTATAAATTTTGAGCCGTTCAAGCTCGTTTCGGCCCTCGACACCAACATAGAACTTGATCGTAAGTTGGTTAACTTCAATATTCCGTACTTCATTGCCCGACTAAATGATTGCATGACTTCTTTGCCTTGATTCGATCTCGAACTAGTCCGTATCTTCGTCTCAATGCTCATCGAACCTTCGTCCACTTGATGCCTTCTTCGGGTCACATCAAATAGGAAGGAGCATCTAATAATGAATAATGTGCTAAACTTTTAGCAGGAATAGAAATTGCATCCTCCAAATAGGAACTAGTCAATCCATGTGTTCTGTTCTTATTATTATTTTTAAAAAAAAAATAACACTTTTGATAATCCATTTTTTTTCTTTCGAAACTTTTCGAATTAATTTTATTTTCTTTTAAAATTTTTAATAGTATATGAGTAGTCAAATGGTCCTTCTATCTAATGAATCAATGACCGTCGATTCAATTCAATGCTCTTTAGTACCTTTGTGATATCTAAGGAGAGAGGAAAACACACTATAGGTTAACAACTTGGGTTTAAAAACTAGAGTTTCGATCTTTCATCTCCTATATCTTCTTCTTAGAGCCCAAGTCTCGACACAAATTCTTTTCCTAACCCAGTTGGATTCGTGGATGTCTCTGCTACTTGCGACAGTCATTCTTCATCTTCACTTTTTTTTATCTTAGCTTGATTCCTCGAATAATTTTTTACACATAAGTGAATTTTTGCTGATAAGTAATTTTTTTATATATAAATGTATTCTTACCTTATTAGTAGGAGTAGGTTTTTTTTCATCTACAAATTGGTTTTGAACAAAATATGTGGGATATAAATAATTGTTTTAAGGAAGTAAAATAAATAAATTTGAATAACAATCAAAAGTCACGGATTTGGGGGTTCAGAAATATGCTCCAAATTACACTATATTGATTTTGAGTGATTTTTGCGCTTTAAAAAACTAACAAGCATCATTTTTTGGAGAAGGCATAGCTTAAAAATGAGTACGAGAGACAACTAATTCTCAAATAATCAAAATCATACAATAACTTAATTCTCTATGTTTTTATTTGGACACTTCTCTACTTTAATAATGTGAAACTTTTAAAGTTAAATTAATACGAGGACTTTTAAGGTTTGTTTGAGTCCAATTTGTTTGGGAGAATAAATTTTGTAATTTGAAAGATGTGTGATTGAAAAGTAACAAAAAGTTATAAATTTATGTTTACAATTATTTAAAAAGAGTTTCCTATTCTAAACGTACTTTTTGAGGAAGTCATATTGAATCAACTTCATTTAAAAACTCTTTTAACTAGAAGAAATACTTTTATAAAATTAACCAAACGACTTCAAACGTAATTCTTGAATCTCAAAAATATCTTTTAACTTCTCAAAAAGCCATATCAAATAAACCATTCATATCTTTGTTGAATACGAGCTTGTCGAGTAGTAGGCTTAATCATATTTAGGGTTCGCTAAAAAAGTTCAAGATATACAAAGATTTGAAGATACATTTTCCAAATTAACAAACTTGTGGACAAAAATCAGGTGGCCACAATTTGTGACCCATGATAAAAGTTTGTGATCTATAATTTAATTAATTATGTCAATGTCATAATAATATACAATTTATGATCACGATCACGTACTAATTACAAATCACACAAAGTAATGGTCACAAAATACAATATGTAGGTCACAATTACATATTTTAGTCACAAAACCATAAATCTAATAGATCGCATATTATTTATTAGTCACAAATTATCCAAAGTTATTGTCACAAAGATAAATTGCGACTCACAATTATGTATTTTATTCACAGATCACACATTTAATATGTCACATGTTATTTATTAGTTACAAATTATCTAATTAACTTATAACAATTATTCAATTAATTGATCACAAACACTATTCTCACACCCCAACCCACCACTTTACCTCCACACCACCATCGCGGGTGGTCACTAATTTTCTTCTCACCCAATCTTACAACACCTACCACCTTTGACAACCATAGAGGGACAGACAGAAAAATGGCCCTCTTTGCTACCCCCAACTCCTTCCTCAAAATCCACCACCACCTCGACCACAACAAATCCCCGCTTTCTCTAATTTGGAATACGACACCCTGCAATGAAGCATTTGAAATAGCCCATGCTAGTTCTACTCAAGACTATCGGCGATGACATCAATCTTTTCAGGTAAAACTTGTGGATTTATGACACCGCCACTACAATGCCTTCACCACCAACCTCCAAATCTCTACCCCACTTTTACTCCAAGCCACCACCACCCATATAGTCCCAACTAGCCATAGACCACTACTCCCAACCAATGATGTTGGGGGTTAGTCTATCATCCATAGTTAAAGAACTGAAGATAAATGTGGTGAATTCTTGCTTTATTGATCAATGAGGTTACATGATTTTATACACGAATAGGAAGATTCTGGAATAGTGCCAAAACCAAGCATAACTAATTCTACCAGCTGGCTAACAAAATAGATTCTATTTCCTAAAAATAAGGGACTGCAATGATGCTGATGTCTGCTGTTCCAAAATCGTATGCAAGCTGCTGATGAATTCTAACTCCCTCCTCAAGGTGGAGTGTGTTCAAGCACTCCTAGCTCATCTCTAAGGAATCGAAATCTTGACTGTGACATATGCTTAGTTAACATGTCTTCTATCTGATCCGAGGAAAGAATGTAATGAATTTTCAGCTGATTATCCAATACCTTATCCTTTACAAAGTGTGCATCGAGTTCAATATGTTTTGTACGAGCGTGATAGACAAGATTTGAGGCTAGAGCACTTGCACTCAGACTATCACACCAAATAATAAGAACTCATTGATGTGGAATCTCCAACTCTTTAAACAAAGACTAAATCTAATATTTCTGCTGCATAGTGAGCCAAAGTTCTGTACTCAGCTTCTGTACTAGACCTAGCAACCACATGCTGTTTCTTAAAACACCATGACACCAAATTATCTCCAATGTACACGCAATATCCAACAGTTGACTTTCTATCATCTGGACAAGCAGCCCAGTCTGAATCTGCAAAAGCTGTGATGTCAAGGCTATCATTCCTTTGGATGGTTAATCCATGGTGTAAAGTGCCCTTTAGATATCTGAATACCCTTTTAAGTGCCTTCTAATGGATATATGTTGGTGCTTGAAGGAACTGACTTAATCTATTTACAACATAGGTAAGTCTGGTCTGGTGTGGATAAGATACTGGAGACCACCAATTGCACTTCTGTATGGAGTAGGATCTTTCATTGCTTGACCTTCAGTTTTAGAGATTGGCTTTCCTACAGCCATAGGTGTTAGGCTAGGCTTCAAGTTTTCATAGCCAAATATTTTCAGCAATTCAATAGCATATCTGGTTTATTTCAGATATAGTCCAGCATCATCTCTCTTAACTTCAATTCCCAGAAATTGCCTCAGGTTTCCCAAGTCTTTAAATGAAAAACTGAAGTTTAGCTTGTCTATAAACTCTTGTATCTCCTGAATGTTGGTACCTGTAATCACTATATCATCCACGTATATTAAAGCAAATAATATATCAGTTCTATTTGCCAAGAAAAATAGGGAATTCTCAGCCTTAGATTGTCTAAAGTTCCACTGCAGTAGAGTATGTTTTAGTTTATCATTCCAAGCCCTAGGTGCTTGTCTCAAGCCATATAATGCCTTATTGAGGTTGCAGACATAGCTAGGATGTTTTTCATTGACAAAACCCTGTGGTTGGTGCATATAAATGGCCTCAGTCAAACTCTCATTCAAGAAGGCATTATTTATGTCTACTTGCCTGACTTGTCAATTCCTTGATACAGTAAGAGTTAAGATAACTTTCAATGTTGCAGCCTTGACTACAGGACTAAAAGTTTCACTAAAGTCAACTCCAGGGGTTTGAAGAAAACCTTTAGCCACTAGCATGGCCTTGTGCCTAGAAACTTTTCCATTTGAATCATATTTCAACTTGAATACCCATTTATTGCCAATGATTCTCATCCCAGCCTTAGGTGGTACCAAGGTCCATGTTTCATTTTTCATAAGAGCATTGTACTCTTCGTGTATAGCATTCTTCCAACAGCTACTTGTTAGTGCTTCATCTGCACTAATTGGCTCAACTGTAGCCAATTCATCCACTGTTACACTAGTATAAATTTTTGGCTTGAAGATACCAAACCTTGCTTCTGGCGATCATTTGATGTCCACTATTCTGAGGTAAATTCCTATCTAATAAACTTGTTTCTCTTGCTAAATTCTGAGCATCAGTTGAAGCTTTTGGTATTTCATTACTTGTTACCACTTCCTGGTTTCCTTCATCACCAATATATTCCACCAACTCATCTCCTTCAGCCCCAACTTTGAGGCATAGTGTTATAGTTGGGGTCAATGAAGGGAAGGTATCTTATTCTAGTATTACAAGTTTGAGGTTGAGCTTGTTTATTTAGAAAGCCTGATTTAAAAGGGAACTCTAGCTCATTAAAAACAACATGCCTGGAAATATAAATGCTACTACTAGGACTTAGACATTTATAAACTTTGTGTGAGTCACCATAGCCAAGATAAACACACTTTAGGGAGTGAAAACTAAACTTATACCTTTGATAGGGTCTGAGATATGGAAAGCAAGTACAACCAAATGTTTTAAGTTGATTATAGTCGAAGTTTTTATTAAACAAGGCTTGGTAGGATGATTTATGATGTAAAATAGAGGTAGATAATATGTTAATCAGATAAGTGGCAGCCTTGAAAGACTTCCACCAATAATAAAGTGGCATTTGAGCCCGAGCCAGAAGAGTTAGCCCAATCTATGTGATGTATCTGTGCCTGCGTTCATCCCTTCCATTTTGAACTAAGGTATAGGGGCAGGAGTGCCTGAGTTCTATACCAGATTCTAGAGCTAGTTTGCGAAATTTTTTCAAAACTCTCCATCCCAGTCAGATTGCAGGCATTTAATTTTCTTGTCAAACTTATTTTCTACAAGGTTTTTGAATTTAACAAAGGTGGATAGAGCTTCTAACTTGTGTTTCATAGGGTAAATCCATGTAAATTTGCTATGGTCATCAACAAAAATTATGCAATATCTGAATCCTGTGGTTGAATTAAAGGGGCTGGTCTCCAAACATCTGCGTGAATAAGGTCCAATGGCTTTGTAGCATGTGAAAATGAAATGCTAGAAGGAAGAGCATGAGATTTTCCAAATTTACAAGAGTCACAGAAAGTAGAAGTTTCATTGAATTTAATAACTCTATTACATGACTTAAGAACTAGACTTAACACCTGATTTGAGGGGTGTCCTAGCCTTTTATTCCAAAGGTCAAATTCTGACTCTGAAGTTGGTTTAACTGAAGACAGGTTACCACTACCAGTTTTGCCTGCAAAACATTGATGGTTTGACTTTAAGGTGGTTCTTTCTGGCTCGAAATTTGGTAACTGCAGCTGGTACAATCCATCCTTAAGAGTTTATTGCAACAGGATCCTCTTCGTTTGGAGATCCTTCACAACACAGCAATTTGAATAAAATTCCATAAATACATTATTGTCATTAGTGAGTTGGGAAACACTAACTAGATTTCTTTTGATTAAGGGAACAAGTAGTAGTTTATTAAAAACTAGTGATTTATTACTTAACGCAGAAATTGTCCCATTTTCAATATGAGCAATATGTAACATATCTCCATTACCAACAAGCAATTTCTCTTTACCTTCATATTTCATCACAGTATTCAAGTTACCTTTATCTGTTGTCACATAGTTACTTGCCCCACAGTCAACAAACCATGCTGGATCCTTAAGGATTCTAGGCGATGCAACATAGGCTGATAGAGATACATTGAAGTTCTGCTGCACAGAGTTAACTGGTTTACTTTCCACGTACCTTTCATCAAACCTGTTGTAGCAGTAGCTTGTAGAATGGTTGCTTAGTCCACAGATTTGACAGGGCCCTTTAGTTTCATTTTGCCAGCCAATTGTAGTTCTATCTCTACCCCTTGTTTCGCCTCTATAATTTGGTGATATGCCACTGCCAGTTCCTCAAAAACCTCTACTAAAATTAGAACCAGTTCGATGTGCTAATTGGACACTTGACTGGTTAACATTGAGTGAAGTGAAGCTGTTCTTGACTTAATTCAAATGCTCAAGTCGACTTTCAAATGTCATGAGTACTCAAGATAACTCATACTGGGAGATTGTTTCCCTGCTACTTATCTGAACTACTATGGGAGTATACTCCTCATCTAATCCTGATAAAAGTTGTGTAATTGAATCACTTTGATCAATGACTTTACCATCTATTTCAAGGTTGTCAGCCAATTTCTTGATGTTGGTTAAGTATTGATCCATTGTCATTGTTCCTTTCCTGGGTCTTTGCAGCTCACCAGTAAGAAACATTACTCGTGATTTGTTCAATATACCTAAGCTTTCATCCACTGCTATCCAGAGTTTGCTTGAACTCGTGCAACCCATGACCTTCATGGCTATTTCTGGAGTCATTGATGAATACAACCAACCCATAAGGAGTTGATCAGCTGAGGTCGACTTCAGGAACTATGGGTTTTAGGTCATCTCCACTACTTCTCCCTGACCAACAGTTGTTTGGGTAGCTAGAAACTCCGACGGACACTCTTTTGTCCCCAACAAATATCCTTCAAGATATGTCCTTTGATTATGTGCATAATCATGTTTTTTCATAGCAGGAAATTGTCCCTGTCCAGCTTCAGTGAGGGTGTTTGCGTTATGTTCATTCCATATGATGAGCTTTGGTCGGCTGCTGCCTGCGTAACTGGAGCTATATTAAACTTCGATGGATTAGACTGGTTGCTGGAACTTGTGTTAGCCATTATTGGCTCTGATACCAAGTTAAAGAACTGAAGATAAAGGTGGTGAATTCTTGCTTCATTGATCAATGAGGTTACATGATTTTACACACAAATAGGAAGATTCTGGAATAGTGCCAATACCAAGCATAACTAATTCTACCAACCGGCTAACAAAATAGATTCTATTTCCTAAAAATAAGGGGCTGCAATGATGCTGATGTTTGCTGCTCCAAAACTGTATGCAAGCTGCTGATGAATTCTA
>CAIGRQ010005795.1:0-23472 GCA_903798375.1 Fraxinus sp. D2006-0159
TTCTTTATCTCTTCGAGCCTCTCTTTGATTGCTTGTTCTTTAACGGATGATGATTTGAATCTTTGAATGCTTAAGAAAATATATTCATGATAAACTCAAGAAACAAAAACTTGTTAGAAAAACAAGTGTATTGTTTGTTATAATCAAAACAAATGGAGTTATATTAATTTATAGGTCAACAATTTCTTCTAACATATGCAAGTTGGACGAACATGAGACAGTAATGTTGTTTTGATTGTGAAATTCGAAAATATAATATAATCTTCATCCAAAATTAAAAGATCCAATGAGTTTCACTATACGTTGCACTATAGGCGATTATTATTTTAATAAATTTTTATGTAATCTAGGTGCACGTATTAACTTGATGCCACTCTCTATATTCAGGAAACTAGGTTTGAGGAAGGCTAAAGCAACTACATTGACCCTATAGCTAGCTGATTGGTCTATCAAGCACCAAAGAGGGATAATTGAAAATGTCCTAGTAAAAGTGGAAAAAATTATCTTTCCAGCTGATTTTTTTATTCTTAACATGGAAAAAGATAGATATGTTCCACTTATTTTAGGTCGATGATTCTTAGGCCAATTCTGAAGCTTGGTGAAGAACATGCCACATTTAATGTATTCAAAGGCATGAAATACCCAACTAAGTCAGACAGTTGCTTTCATATCGATGTGATTGACAGGTGGTTCATGACACCTTTCGGTTGCATCACCCATCAGATCCATATAAGGTTGTATCGTGTATTCTCAATACACTCGCACTAGTTCTGGTGAGATTGAGATATGTGCAAGACATTTAGAAGACATATAGATGCAAACCATATTTTAAGGAGTTGGGCACGGGTCCTACAAATTAAGCCATCATCATCCATTTAACAAGCTCCCAAGTTAGAGCTCAAGCAATTACCACCTCATCTCTATTATGCTAACTTAGGTGAATCTTCTACATTGCCGGTCATTATCTTAAACTTTATCAGCGAGCTTGAGGAAGAGAGATTGCTGCGGGTACTTAGAGAAAATAAGACAGCTATTGGGTGGTCTATTACGACATCAGATAGATTAGCCCTATACTTTGTGTGCATAAACTTCTATTAGAGAATAATTTTCGACCAATATAGACAATCATACGAGACTCAATCCGAATATAAAAGAGGTAGTCAGAGAGAAGTGTTGAAGCTTTTCGATGCATGAATAATCTATTCTATCTAAAACAATGTATGGATCAATATTGTTCAAGTTGTGCCGAAAAATGGGATATCGCAGTGGTACAGAATGAGATGAATGAACTAGTTTCCACAGAAATGTTACGGGGATGGAGAGCTTGCATTGATTATAGCAAACTCAATACTACTACTCGGAATGATCACTTTTCCCTTCCATTTATTGATCGGATGCGAGACAGGTTAGCATGTCACACCCATTATTGCTTTCTTGATGGATACTCAGGTTATAATCAGATTTTGATAGCGCCTAAGGATGTAGAGAAGAATAATTTTACTTGTCCCTACGATACATTTGCTTATCGTGGGATTCGATTTGATCTATGCAATGTCCTCGCTACATTTTAGCATTGCATGATGGTCATTTTCTCGAATATGGTCGAAAAAAATCATAAAAATCATTATGGATGACTTCTATGTTCTATACTCTTTATTTGATAAATGCACAAAACACCTAATATTGTTCTTGCAATGATCTAAGGAAACAAATTGGTCTTCATTTTAGGTAATTTTTGAGTTCATCATTGGCACTCAATGTTGAAAAATGGGTTTGTGAACATGTGAATTAATCATTAATTCACTTTGGCACATCACATGAGACATTAGGAGGCAATTATACACACATTAAGGCTTGATAATGTAAATTTAATCATAAAAGAACTTAGACACCTCACTCACAGCATATGATTAAAAAAAAAGTTACGTAAAAAGGCTGCTGCGGGCGACTGCCCAGGATTTCTTAACTCCAGCACTCTTTAAACCTACCAATTGGACAATAGCCAAGTATAATGCTGGGTGATCGCCAAACACAAAACACATAGGAAGCATAGTTTTTTTTCTTAATCAATGCATGGCATTTGAACTCTGCATTCAGGACTTTCATTCACAAGACATGGCACTCACCTCTTTTCTTCATCCCATTATCCCCGTTGTTTTATCCCATTCACGGCACTTTGCACTTCCAAAACACAGTAGGCACTTATTCATGTCCTCTTCACTTCTCTTCACATCTCCTCCATAAACTCATCTCAAATCCGTCACGAAGTAGTTCAATGCACTAGTTTCACCCATTGATTACATTAATCCACATCTATCTAACCAAAGGTTTTCAAGGAATGTGATTAACTTCCCTTCCTTTCCATTCTTGTATATGATGCTTGTTAGTCATTGCTCAAAATTTTGAGTATATATTTGAGAAGTATAGGATTAGGTAGTTGTGGTGTATTGAATTGTTTCTGAGTACAAAAGTTGTTCTTCAAATTTCAGGAAAAATAGGATGCACTCGTTTGATCAAGCGAAAATTTATGTTGAATTAGGGTTGTTCGAGCAATTGACATTGTTCTACACATTAGAGATTACTAGTTGTGTTGAAATTCATTGAAAATCTGTTATAGAACACCTATAACCAAATTGGCACACTTTGGCAACTTCGTCCCCTTTCGTCCATCCCAAACGACCTCCGCATGACCTCAAATTTGAACATGAGTAAGACCATATATGACCTTTCATATGCCTGAAGATTGCTTAGGAAAATTTCACTTTTTCTTCATGTTTTCCAGTAGTAAAAGTCCTTCATGAGTTTTGGGTATAAACACGAAATTATCTATTTTATGTAGGTTTAGGGAATGTAAGCTATAGTTTCTTCATCTATTGAATACATACCCTACATCATGACAATGTCTCGAGCATGGCATGAGCTTATACACTTTGGTACATGAAAACTGACATATAAAGTTTTTATGCAGCCTTGAAGTGTAAAAACATGAGCTAAAAAACTTGACCGGGCGATTGCCTAGGTTTAGCATGCAAATCAGGTTCTTTTTACATTCAATATTTTAATCCAGCAAGGAAATTTCCGTTTGGGCTAGGATATGCACGATATTTAGAGATTTTTTGGGACTCTTTAAAAGATAGTATAAATACCAATTATCAACACATAATTAGGTTGGAGAATGGATTGCAAAAAAGTGACAAAAATTAAAAAACATCAAGATCGAATCCAAGAATTTCAAAATTGAATACAACAATTTTCAAGTGATGAACACCTTTTATATATTTTTCTTTATTCTTCACAAGATGTTAGGCTAAACAAATCTGGTGCCATGATTGCGATGAATATTGTATCATGAACCTTTAATTCTTAATTTTATTCATTTTGATATTCATACATGTTTTCAATTATTAAATGGTTCTCATGGAATTATCTTCTTACGTAACTTTTCTGACGGTATTGAGCTGTTTTAATTTTCATTCTGATCTTTTCAATAGCATTAACTATTTTCCCAACAAGTTCAGGATCTAGCATTTTCCTTTCACCCACTTCATCCCAGCATACTGATGAACAACACCGCCAACCATATGAAGCCTCGTAGGACGCCATCCCAATAGTAGATTGAAAACCGTTGTTGTAGGCAAATTCTATTAATGGTAAGTGAATTTCCCAATTTCCAACCCAATCTAATATACAAGCTCTCAAAGTATCCTCTAAAACTTGGATGGTTTGTTCCCATTGCCCATCAGTTTAGGAATGGTAAGTAGTACAAAAAGTCAACTTAGTTCCCATCATTGTTCGTAAACTCTTCAAAACCTCAATGTGATTCTAGTGTTTTTGTTTGATACAATTGACAATGGTGCTCCATGGAGTCTGACTATATCTCTAACATAGAGATGTGTAAATTGATTCATATTAAAACTCATTCTGATCGGTAGAAAGTGAGTGGACTTTGTCAATTGATCTACTATCACCCAGATAACATTATTACCCTTCGTTTACCTAGTGAACCCCACTACAAAGTCCATTACTATTTTCTCCCGCCTCAACTCCGGTATATCTATTGGATTCAATATCCCTGATGCTGGGCTTTAACCCGCCAACAAACAAGACACTTCTATATAAAACGAGCTATTTCCCTTTCATATTCCTCCACCAAAATGAACTACGTAGATCATGATACATTTTGGTCCCACCCAGGTATGTAGCATTAGGGACGGAGTGAGTTTCTATCACAATCCCATTTTGAAGTCCTTTATCTTTAGGTACACAGAGTTGACCTCTATATATTAACGCCTTATCCTTAGTTATCTCAAAATCTTTCCATTTCTATGTTCCGATCGTATCCCTCATCTTCTCTAAGAATGGGTCATTTTTAAGGCCTCTATTATCTTCTACCTGAGTATAAGCTTTAGTGTTAATGCTGCAAACTTCACTGATGTTCGAGCTGGTGGCATTAACACCTCAATTTTCTGATTTTCAAAATCCTTATCTGTTCTAAAAACTAATAACTGACCCACATTCTTCCTACTTATTGCGACTACATTAGCCTTGCCAGATGGTAATGGATAATGCAATTGTAGTCCTTCTCTAGCTCTACCCATCATCTTGTGTCATATTTAACTCCTTCCGAGTGAAGAAGTATTTAAGACTCTTTTGGTCGGTGTAAATTTCTTGTTGCTCCCATACAAGTAGTGATGCCAAATTTTAAGAGCATGAACTACAACTATAAGTTTCAAATCGTGCATTCGATGGTTTTGTTCATATTGTTTCAATTACCTTAATGCATACGCTATCAACTTTCCATTTTCCATCAACACACCCAATCCAACTTGAATGCATTACTATAAATCACAAATCCATGTGAACATTCTTGTATAGCCAACATTCGAGTAGAAACTAGTTTGTACTTTTAACTCCTAAAAGCTTTTTTCACACTTTTCAGACCAAATGCACTTAACTCTCTTGTAAGTCAACTCGCCAAAGGCCCCCTCAAATTTTAGAGAAACTATCTATGAATTGCTGATATTAGAAGGCTAAACTTAGAAAGCTCATCACATCTCCAACATTAGCAAATATCAGTCAATTATTCACAACATCGACCTTGGTTGTGTCCACTTCAATTCCATGGGTAGTCACTACATGATATACGAATCCTACAGGTCTAACCAAAATTCATACGTTCTTGCATTAGGCATAAAGGTTTTCCTCACGTAAAGTCTCTAACAGTATCCTTGGTTATTCTTCGTGCTACTAAGCATCCTATAATATACCAATTTATCATCGATAAACACATTGACAAGCCAATCTAGATGCTGTTGAAATACTTGGTTCATCAAGTCTATTAGCACTGCATGGGTATATGTTAAGCGGAAGGGCATAACTATAAATTCATAGTGCCTATAGCGAGTTCTAGACACCATGTTTGATGTATCACTTTGTTCAATCTTCAACTAAAGATAGCTTGACCTCAAGTCAATCTATGAAAATACCATAACTCATTTCAATTGATCAAATAAATCTTCAATCATCGGGAGTGGTTAGTTATTTTTTATCGTCCATGATTCAACTCTTTATAATTTATGTGTATCCTTAAAGACCTATCCTTTTTTTAACAAACAGTACTGAGCCCCCCCATAGGGACACATTTAGCCTTATAAAACCCGTACTACACAATTCCTTCTATTGTATCTTCAACTCTCAAAGCTCCTTAGGATCCATTCTAATGTTCTTTAGACGTAGGTGCCGCTCTGGGATCCAGTTAATTGTAAACCACCTACCTATCATGTGGGTACCTAGTAGCATTGAAAAATACATCGAGATACTCTAGTACTATTGGTATACTATCTATAGTTGTTTCATTTTCTAATTTTAGCAACTTTTCCACTTGCATAGTTGAATGAAGTGAGGAAGTATTTAATCTTACTCATAAAACCTCCATTCTTAATCTCTAAAGTCAACAACCACTTCTAAGACTTTTTTTTATCAATTTCTAGCGTAATGACTTAATAACCATAATGCTAAGGGTTTGCTCAAGTACTTTGACCAGAGTCCTTCGTAGTACTTCACGCTGCATAAAGATTCTAAGCATTGGCATTATTTTAAATAAACTACGTTTAGCCTATCATTTGTCCATTAGATATAGAACAAAATTTGTCAAAACCTCGAGTTTATCATACTACATGAGCATCATTGATCATTTCTTAAGTGCAAATAACACATATTCCTATCCTCGATAGAGTTCCTGATGTGAGCATGGAGTCGAGTACATCAAAATCAAGCCCGAGAAAGGATACATTGATCATCGAGGGAAGTCCAATGATACGGTCGAGAGCAAAGCGGGTGAAAAAGACAATGGAATTGCTTGCTCAAGTTACAATAGATGAAACGTTGAAGTTATCAAGACCAGGAACAAGTTTCATATTAGGCTCGAAGAAGAAACCAAATGGATCAACTCGGTTCAATCAACGAATGAGCAATGTGGGCGAACGATCAGTGTGGATGAAAATGTGCATAACTTTCAGATCGGGTGTCGAATTTTCGTCCATGAGTACATTCTAGAAATGGTATAAAATTCTACATTAGGGAAAAGAGGATTTAAGATTAAAGCTACGCGATCGTATATCTTAAAATACCATGCTGCTGCATGGAGTCATGTAGGGAATTCTAGGCCGCATTTCAGATGAACAATACAACCACATCTAATTCTGTCGTACGGTCGCATAGGTCGTAATTGCAATAGAATTATGCTCTTACCATAATTTTGTAATCTTGGGAACAATACATATATGGTTTTAGCTTGATTTTAGGGCTAGTATAAATAGGATTTTCATTCTTCATTGAAGAGAACACATTATTGAGAATTATTTTACGAGGCAAATTTGCTTTCAATCCATTGTTCTTCATTGGACAATTTACGAACTTATCAAGAATCATTCTTTGTGCGTTCAAATCAACCAGGCGAGTTTCTCAAATATTCAATCAAAATAGTCAACATTCTTTTATGTTTTGTTGGTTATTTCCATTCGTTATTTTCAAATCAAATCCAGAACTTTGATTATTTTGGCTTTTCTAGATTCGGTTTCAATCTAATCGGGGGTTTCGTAGTTTTTCACTATGTGGGTTCACATCAGTTGGTATCAAAGTTTAGGCTCCAAAAATAAGGTTATATCCTTTCCTTTTTTTCATTTGAGTTTTTATTTCCTTTTCTTGCTTCTTCTATTTAAGTCTTTTGATTCGTAATTTTTTTGGTCAAAAATTCAAAAGTTATTTTTGTACTTATTTTGTGTCCAAATCAACTTCCATTTTCTTTATGCAGTGTAATAGTTGAATTTCCAATAAAAAAATCGAAATAAAATTCAAAAATTCAAAAAATTCTCTTAAAGTGGAGTTAAAAAAAGGTATATTTGGTATTATTTGTCTCAAAAATCGTTGGACAATTACGTTATCTATTGCGTCAAACTCAAGAACCACTTTCTTGAATTCAAATATCATTCCAACATCCAGTTCAATTCCTTTTCTTTCCCGAATCTTCAAAATTATCAAAATCTGACTCTGAATTCTGGTTTGAATTCTACGAGAATAATTGCTATTTGAGTTCGCTTATGTCCTGTCAAGCACTTGAGCGAAAACACTGAGTGAAAAAAGACAGAGTGGTGGGATTACTAGAGGGAAAAAGCTGAATTGAGTGTTACATGAGCACACATTTGTGAGGCAACAATAAATTTTATATTATAGATATCTGACAGGGACGGATCAATACTAGGCCGAGACAATAACCAAACCAAGATGTCGGATGAGATGTAACGTAGGTTTGAACAATTATTTGAAGATGTACGGGATAGATTGGATAGACAAGACATGGAACTTGGCCAACTTGCATAGGAGAGTTCCAAATATACGGAGACAGGGTAGGCAAGAGCCTAGGATTGAGGTGCCTGAAGAATATGATTATGAAAATGATGTGGATGAAGAGGTAGTAATCGATGCGGAGATGGGTAGGGTGGGAACAGAGGAGCTAGGCTTGAATGAAAGGATAAAAAGTTGGGTGGAGACTGATAGATGGGAATATGGGCACCATAAAAATCTCCATTCCACCATTCAAAGGAAAGAGTGATCCGGAGACTTATTTGAAGTGGGAGAAAAAAGTTGAATTGATCTTTGACTGTCACAACTATTTAGAGGACAAAAAAGGTGAAGATAGCGGTCTTTGAATTCACTGATTATACAATCACTTGGTGGGATCAAGTGGTGACAATGAGGAGGAGAAATATGGAACGACCTATTAATACATGAGAGGATATGAAAGCTATAATGCAGAAGATGTTTGTTCCTAACCACTACTACCGAGAGCTTCATGAAAATCTATAAAGCCTCTACCAAGGATCGAAGAGTGTAGAGGACTATTACAAGGAGATGGAGTTGTTGATGATTAAGGTGGATGTGGAGGAAGATCGGGAGGCCACCATGGCCAGGTTTTTTAACGGGTTCAATCGGGACATAGCTAATGCAGTGGAGCTAAAACACTATGTGGAATTAGAAGACATGCTACACATAGCTATGAACGTGGAAAGGTAATTGAAGAGGAATGGAACATCAAGGTACTCATTGGGTGCTTCGGGTTTTAACTCATTATTGAAATCGAAGTGGGACATCAACAAAGAAGATGGGGCTATTTCTAAGGAAAAAATTGAATTGTCGAAGGAAAATGAAGAAAATGCTAGTAAAAAAATGGAGTCCTAGCCATCAAGGAATCGAGACATCAAATGTTTTAGGTGTTTAGGGTTAGGGTATATCACTTCTCAATGTCCAAACAAAAGAGCTATGATTTTGTGGGATAATGGAGATGTGGTGAATGAAAGTGAGAGTGATTATAAAGGCATACTAAAATTGGAGGAGGCTAGTGATGAAGGCAGAGTGGAATATGTTGTTGGCGAGCTATTGGTCACGAGGCGAGCTCTTAACACTCAAACAAAGGCGAATGACTTGGAGCAACAAAGAGAAGATATTTCCCATATACGGTGACACATCAATGATAAGGTTTGTAGCATGATCATTGACAGTGGGAGTTGTACAAATGTAGCTAGTACTAATCTGGTAGAAAAATTGGGATTGACTATGCTTAAACACCCTAGACCCTATAGGTTACAGTAGTTGAATGAATGTGGGGAAGTTAAGGTGATTAGAAGGGTATTGATAAATTTTTCAATTGGTAGTTATAATGATGAAGTATTGTGTGACATAGTACCTATGCATGTGGGACATATCTTGTTGGGGAGACCATGACATATGATAGGAATGTGATACATGGGGTATAAAAATAGGTACATCTTTATCAAGGATGGAAAGTCTATTATACTTGTACCATTAACACTGGCACAAGTGTATGAAGACCGAAACAAACTAAAAAATGAGGAAGAAAAGAGATGGGAAGAGTTAGAAAAAATAGAGAAAACATTAAGTAAGAAAGAAATAGTGAGGTGGCTAAAAGGGAGATGATTAGAGAAGAGACACATGAGATAAAAGAAGAGGGGTCTTCCAAGAAGGGAGAAAAGTCGAGAGCAAATTTCTTTGAAAAAGGGGATGAGTTGAAGAGAACGATAGTGGAGAGACAACAAATGATCTTGTTGGTGCACAAGAAGTCACATCAATTTTGAAGAATCTAACCGACCCTCCCTAGTTTGGCTATTTCTTTATTGCAAGAATTTGGAGATGTATTATTAGAAAATGTACCTATTGAGTTGTCACCCATTTGAAGCATTGAACATCAAATTGACTTTGTACCCAGCGCAGTCATTCAAAATCGACCAGCTTATCGAAGTAATCCCGAGTAGACAAAGGAACTTCAAAGGCAAGTGGATGAGTTGATGAGCAAGGGGTATGTGAGGGAGAGCATGAGTCCATGTGTCGTGCCAATCCTAATTTTGTCAAAGAAGGATGAAACTTGAAAAATGTGCATAGATTGTAGGGCCATCAATAACATAACTGTGAAGTATCATCATCCTATTCCTACATTAGATGATATGCTAAACGAATTATTTAGTGCATGCATATTTAGAAAAATTGATCTAAAGAGTGGTTACCATCAAATACGAATGAGGGGAATGCGATGAATGGAAAACCGCATTTAAAACTAAATATGGCTTGTATGAATGCTTAGTCATGCCGTTTGGACTTACAAA
Organism: Fraxinus sp. D2006-0159; assembly: GCA_903798375.1. Classification (NCBI taxonomy): domain Eukaryota; kingdom Viridiplantae; phylum Streptophyta; class Magnoliopsida; order Lamiales; family Oleaceae; genus Fraxinus; species Fraxinus sp. D2006-0159. The sequence continues at coordinate 10,176 of CAIGRQ010005795.1, forward strand.
TGCACCGAGCACGTATATGCGTATTGTGGTTTACTTTGATAACATTTTAATCTATAGTAAGGACGCCAACAAAAATTAATCATTTACGGAGTGTGCTTGTAGTTTTAAGAAAAGAACAACTTTTTGCTAACGTTAAAAAGTGTACATTTTGCCTGGAGAAAGTTGTGTTTCTTGGATATGTGGTTAGTGCTAAGGTAATAAAAACTATTACAGAATGGCCAACGCCTAAAAGTATAACTGAGGTAAGAAGTTTTTATAGGGGACCTGTAAGAAACTTTAGCACACTTGTCACACCACTTAATGAAGTTGTTAAAAAGAGTGTAGGTTTTAAATAAGGTGATGAACAAGAGCATGCATTCAACATTATTAAGGATATGTTGTGTGAAGCACCGATTTTAGCACTACCTAATTTTGACACAACTTTTGAGATTGAGTATAATGCATCACGTATAGGCATTGGTGCAGTTTTGATGCAAGGTAGGAGGCCGATAGCTTATTTTAGTGAGTAGCTAAGTGGGCAACGCTTAACTATCCTACATATGATAAGGAGCTTTATTAACTTGTTCGAGCTTTGGAGACATGGCAGCAATACCTATGGTCGAAGGAGTTTGTAATTTACACTAATCATGAGTCATTGAAGCATTTGTGGAGTCAAGATAAGACATGCTAGATGGATGGATCTTATTGAGACATTTCCTTATGTCATCCTGTACAAACAAGTTAAGGAAATGTGGTGGGTGATGCGTTGTCCCGAAGGTATGTGCTTCTTACTTCTTTATGTACGAAGTTACTTGGTTTTGAGTGCATTAAGGACATGTATATGAATGACTTAGATTTCTCCAACAAATATAAATCATGTGATAAGGGTATGGTAGACAAATTCTTTAAGCATGAGGGTTATTTATTTTGAGAAAATAAACTATATGTTCCTAATTGTTCTATGCATTAATTGTTGGTTAGAGAAGCAAATGATAGTGGACTAATGGGTCACTTTGGGGTGGAAAAGACCTTAGAGATAATAGGGGAACATTTTTAATTGACCTAAAATGAGAGTTGATGTAGAACGAACTTGTGATCGATGCATAACTTGTAAACATGCTAAGTCTAAGGTCCTACCCTATGGGTTGTATACTCTTTTACATGTCCCTAGTGAACCATGGGTTCATATCTTCATGGATTTTGTTTTAGGTTTACCTAGAACTAAAAGGTGTCGGGATTCAATATTTGTAATGATCGATAGGTTTTCTAAAATGGCACATTTCATTTCATGTCATAAAACAGACTATGCCACTAACATAGCTGATTTGTTCTTTAAGGAGATAGTACAACCTAGGATTAAGAAAGGACGGGATTCAATTTTTGTGGTGGTAGATAGATTTAGTAAGATGGCACACTTCATTCCTTGCCATAAGACTGATGATGCTACAAACATTACAAATTTGTTCTTTAAGGAGATAGTACGTTTACACTGGGTCCCTAAGAGTATAGTGTCAGATAGAAATGTTAAATTTTTTACTCATTTTTTGGCGGGTTTTTTAAGGTAATTTAGGCACAAAATTGTTATTTTCTACTACTTGTCATCCACAAACTGATGGACAAACCGAAGTCGTTAATCGGATTATGATTCAATTGTTGCGTACTGTTGTTAATAAAAATTTGAAAAGCTGGAAAGAATGCTTACCTTTCGTTGAGTTTGCATACAATGGAGCTATACTTTCTACTACTTCATGTTCACCGTTTGAAATTGTTTATAGTTTTAATCCACTAACACCATTGGATTTAATTCCTTTACTTGTGAATGAAAGTGGAAGTTTAGATGGGAAAAAGAAGGTCGAGATGATAAAGTTACTCCATGAGAAGGTTAGATTGTAAATTGAAAACAAAAACAAGTATTATGCGTCACGAGCTAACAAGGACCAGAAGAGCGTTTTCTTTGAACCCGATGATTCAGTTTTAGTACATTTGAGGAATGAGCGCTTTCCAGAGCAAAGGAAATTGAAGTTGAAGCTATGGGGAGATGGACCATTTCAAGTTCTCGAAAAAATCAATGACAATGCATATAAGTTGGATTTTCTTGATGAGTATAATGTTTTGGCTACTTTTAATGTATCTAATCTCTCTCTCTTTGATGCAAGTATAGATTTGAGGATGAATCCTTTTGAGAAGGGAGTGAATGAAGTGAACACGAAGCCGAGTGCATCAAAAAAGGCCCGAGAAAGGATCCATTGATTATCGATGGAGGTCCGATGACATGATCGAGAGCAAAAAAGGGTGACGAGGCGATGAAATTGCTTGCTCAAGCTACGGTGGACAAAATGTCGAAGTTAACAAGCTAAAGAACAAGTTTCATGTTGGGCTCGGAAGAAGAAACCTAATGGATCAACTCTGTTCAAGCAGCGAACGAGTAGCATGGGCGAACAAACAGTGTGGATGAAAACGTGCATAACTTTCATCTCGAGTGTCGGATTTTCGTCCATGAATACATTCTGAAAACGGCTAGAAATTCTACACAACAAAAAAGAGGATTCAAAATTAAAGCTATGCGACCGCATAAGATTCAAAATTAAAGCTATGCAACTGCATAGCTTACAACACCATGCGACCGTATGGAGTCATGTAAGGAATTACAGGTTGCATTTCAGATAAACCATGTGACCGTATTCAATTCTACCATGTGCTCACATTGGCTAAAAGTGAGGCGATATTTTTCCTTTTTCGCGGAATTACTTATTGCAATAGAATTATACTGTTACCATATTTTTGTAATCTTGGGAACATTATGCATGATTTTAGCTTGATTTTAGGGCTAGTGTAAATAGAATTTTCATTCTTCAATGAAGAGAACACATTACTGAGAATTATTTTGCGAGGCAAATTTGCTTTCAATCCATTGTTCTTCGTTGAATAATTTGCAAACTTATCAATAATCATTCTTGTGGCATTCAAATTAAACGGGTGAGATTCTCAAATATTCAATCAAAATGGTCAACATTCGTTTATGTTTTGTTGATTATTTTGATTCGTTATTTTCGAATCAAATCCTAAACTTTGATTATTCTGGCTTTCTTAGGTTCGATTTCAATCTAATCGTGGGTTTGTTAGCTCTTCACTACATGGGTTCACATCAGGTCCTCTAATATTCTTTTTTTAAAAGGTCATTAACCTTTAATTCCTCCCAAAAATTCCATGTAAGCCTAATGCTAAGAGCATACAGTAGACATTAAGTTGCCCATATCAAGTTCTAAATTCACTCTTAGATATATCACATTACTTTATTTGAGCTGGAGATAACCCAATTACAAAATTGGTTTTCGAAAAATACCTCTGCACCTTTCAATGATCGAATGTCTTCTATCCTTGGAAGAGACTACTTATTCTTGATTGTCAGATGGTTCAAGCCCCTGTAGTGAATACACATCCTTATCTATCCGTCATTCTTTCTTGTTAAAAATAAAGTTAGTCCCTAAATTTAGTGTGCACGAAGTTTTTCTTAACAATATAGTTTCAAATTTACTTCTAAGAACACTTAACACCCTAAACAATCATTCAAATTCAAAAATTTAGGGGGTAAACTCATAATATATTACCCTAAAATAAATTAAAATTTTGTGGATTAATTCATCTAATGAGGCCTGCAAATAAATTCCTTAAGTGAACAAAATAGTTTTACCAGCACTGTCATCTTTTGCTGAAACTCACAAAACTAACTCTACGGTCATCCAATCGACATGCTTACAAATCTCATATGTAGAATGTTCATCAGACTATCCATTCAAGTTGGTTTCATCCTACAATTCAAAACATACATCTTAGGATTTTATTCAAAGTCATACCTATGTATTGAAATTCATTAGACAATTACACTGCTTTATTTTACGGACAGTAATCACATCATTTGACCTCAAATAAATCAATTTCATGTCTCCAAAATCTCTGAAGTGTGTCCAGACAATTTCAGAGCAAGCAGTAGACATGGCAGGATATTCAGCCTCAGTAGAAGATTTAGAAAAGATTTAGAAACACGATCTTGTTTCTTACATCTCCAAGAAATTAAGGCATTACCTAAAAACATACACCAACCCATAGTAGATCGACGTGAATCCGGACACCCAGTCCAATCAGCATCACTATAGGCAGCAAGTTGAAGAGAGGAGCCAGTAGAAAAGAACAACCCACGAGTAGGTGAACCTTGAAGATAGCGAATGATGCGATGAACAGCAAAAAGATGGAGATGCCGAGGAAAAGACATAAATTGGCTGACCTAATGAACAACATAGGAGATATCGGGTTGAGTAGTGGTCAAGTAGATAAGACTCCCAACCAGGCGTCGATAGAGAGTAGGATCATCCAGGAGGTCCCCTTCATCTTTCCTGTATTTGACATTGACCTCCATAGGAGTATCAACAGAAGAAGTGTCCTCCAAACCAGCCAAAGTGATAAGATCTTGAATATACTTATGTTGGTTCACGAAAATACCACTGGCCCAATGATGAACTTCCAACCCTAAGAAGTATGTGAGCTGGCCAAGATCTTTCATATGAAAAGTTGCATGTATAGGCTGCTGAAACTTAGTAATCAAACCACAGTCAGTCCTAGTAATGATAATATCATCTATATAAACCAAGAAAAGGACTATACCCAACACAAATGTGTGGAAGAAGAGAGAAGAATCATACTGACTTTGTGTAAAACTAAATGAAAGAATTGTACTGCGAAACTTCTTACACCAAGCTCGAGGCACCTGCTTGAGCCCATACAAAGAACGCCTAAGCTTATAGACATTATGAGGAGAAGAATTAGTTATACCAGAGGGAAGCTTCATGTAAATCTCTTCTTGGAGATCACCGTGAAGAAATACATTCTTCACAACCATTTGATGCATTGCCACAACTGTGAAGCTGCAATAGCTAAGATAGCTCGAACCGTGGTCATTTTGGCAATAGGAGCAAATGTCTCCTCATAATCAACCCCATATTCTTACTTGTTACCCAAAGCTACGAGTTGAGATTTGTACCGGTCCAAAGAGCTATCAGAATGCAATTTTACAGAAAAAACCCATTTACTCCCAATAGGTTTCAACATAACATGAAATTTTTCATTACTTAATATTAGATACAATCATAACTTCCAAACAGAATCGATATAGCATTTGAAACATAAAAGAAATTAATCCAAATTTTCATTTTACCTCACGGTTGGCATGTTGTGAGATGAAAACATTGTTGAATCATAAGTTAGTATAAATTTTGACTCAACATAAAAGTTTAGAAAATCTAAAACAAAAATATTTTCACGCAAGTCTACACAAAAGTAAAACCGTGCTCTCATACCAAATTGTAACGCCCTGAGCTCTAGGAACTCGTGACATCAATAAGATCTTAAATTTGCAAAAATCTACCTAGATTGTTCATAAAAATGTGAAAATTAACTTGGACTAGAAATATTAAGGCTTCGCAGAATCCATTGCAAAACTAAAGAAATTTTCATTCCAAAAAATCTTGTTTTTAGCTTGTACTGTCTTTTGAAAAAAAAAAATACATTCAGAAACTAAATGAAATCCAAAAATTACAAAATTTAACTGTAGTACACATAAGAGAATTATAGTTTAAGATTTCATATGCAAATTCAATCAATAGATGGGTCATAATTAGTTTCAAAATTGAATCTATTTGTTCTCGGGGCACATTCTCACAGTCCTCGGGAAAACGTCCATATGAATACCATCTCTGACTGGAATCACCTCAAAATAGTTAAGCACAACACATTGAAATTAGTTATGAATGAGATTAAACCATATAAACCATTTCACTTGCTTTAATAAAAATGTTTTGGTATGATATGTAATTAGGAATAACAAATACAACTGAAAAACGCAAGTTCGACTCTAACAACACCTAGAGGAGGGTGAATAGGTGTAATATACGGAATTAAGAAATTATTAACTAATTAGAAACAAGTCACCAATTAACTATCTCTAGATGATTAACCATGCACGTCAATGTTTAAATACCGTAAATCATACATTCAATATATATAAAGCAGTAAACGAACAACGGTATGATCACGGAGAAACCCAACTAAGAAAAACTTCGAGCACTTTGCCAGTCAATCTACTATAAATGATTCTTTACTTACAGTATACCAGACTAGATGATGACATGTACTATCTGATCTCTTAACCACAATTCTGATAGCTCTCCTAAATTTTATGCTCCCCTACACCAATTCCAACTGCAATAATAAACGCTTTTCTATAACTCCACTATCCTGCAACAGCCCCTAACTTGGTGGAATCTCCTATCTCATTTGAATCACGAAGAGCAACTCGTTCTTCACAGATTGGAACTCCAGTCGCCTTCCCTAATCTTCAGCACCTCTAACAGATATATAGGAAGAATGGTTTTTGGTATTTGAATTTGGATCTAATGTTTTTCTCACTGCAAAGAATGAATCTCAAAGAAACACGAAGGCAGAAACCTTTGAAGATGAAAGAATATTGACAGCACAGTGTTTGCTTATTGTTCAACCTTCAAAAAACTCGTTCTGTGGATTTAGAATATTTTTAGGCAGGGTAGAAAAATGATGAGCCGGGAAAAAAGCTTTTAAAATGTGAAATAAAATATTCCCGTATGATACTATCACTCGAGCGAGAAGCCGCAATAGTCGAGCGATAGTGTGTCGCTCGAGCGAATAAGGGGTGACGGTCTAGCGACGATATTTCAGCTTTTGTAGCTCGAGCCAACCCTTGGCGACAGTCTAACAAAAATTTACGTCATTTTCCTCCTTGTTCCAAACTCGAAACGCTAGACATATTTAACTAACTTTTAACCAAATTGCACATTATTCCTTGAACTTTTATACTCTACCAATTTAAGTCCTTTTGTTCACCGAATTTGTCAATTACAAAATCAACTAAAACCTTACCGACTCTCCTTTTGGCATTTGGTGACAAAACACTAATCTATGTTGAGGCAATAATAAAATAAAAGTTACAGACTCAAAATAATGACAACCTAAACTACAGATTGTCTTGAACGAACTCTGAAGTACCTGTTTCCTGAAATAGACAACTCAAATACCAGTGTAAAATGTGTGGAAAATATGATCAAAGATAATCACAGTTCAATTGTAGGTGTCATTTAAGCAATCGTAAGCAATTGTAACTCATGCAGCGTATTGTTTAGTTTTGAATCGCAAGTTGAACTAAGACATGGTATCAATGCAACCCAACATACCAAAACGAAACATTGACACTGTAAAAACATAAAAAATTTAATTTAGCGAAACTAACTCAAATAAATATGTATGTACTTTCCCTAACTGCAAATTCTAAATACGTTTTAGTAGTAGGTAAATGTGCCTATGTCTCGCCCCAACGACCCCTCAGACATATCATAAAATGTAAATTATAAAATGCAAATTTATTAAAAAAAAATGTAGAATCAAAACAAGAACTTAATAATAATAAATATTTTTGTAGATTCAAGCGTGAATGCACCAAGCACCCAAAACATGGAAAAGGTCAACTAAAACACAAGAACGTAAAATAAAAATGCATGCGAACAAATAAATGAATAAACATGATGCATGCATAACTCAATGTCACATAGTGGTAAAATCCGAGCATGCATAAAAAATACCTAATCAGTTAGGTATGCAAATGCTTTTACCTGTAAGAGTGCCGTGATTTATTCCAAAAAAAATTTATATTACTTTTCTTCACCTAAACTTGCCTAGTACGAGAATGATTCCCAGGCAATTGTGTCATCAACTCGATCAAACGACTCACTTGATTAGTAAGGAATCCATATAACCTACAAACTCCTAATTTTTATCCCTATCAAAACTCTTGACTCTATGCCTATTTAGGAATTTATGAAATCTAGGTCTTATGTGTCCTAACTCATCACAGTGAAAGCAAGTCAGGACAAACATACAACCAATGTTATGTGGACACTGACATCTATTCCTAGGTTGACAAGTCTTACGTTGTCTAGTAGGTCTCTGTCTAACAAATCCCTTATCTTTGAGATCGAGGTTAGGCACATATTTAGGTTGGTTAGTAGTAGAGATAAATGTTGTCTTAGAAGTACTGGCATTGTTATCCTTAAAACCTAGACCTCCCTTATTTCCAGTCAGCTTGCTCAATCCCAAAATGTTTTCTAACTTTTCAGAACCACTAGAGAAGGCAAGCAATTGAGACTTAGAAGACTCTAGATCGCTCAGAAGGTTCTTAACACTTAACCTAGATTTCTAAGGTCTCTCTCTTAGTGGTCAACTCGCTGACTTTCCTAAAGAACTTCTCAAGCTCACTGTTAAGGTTCTTAACCTGAATATCTAAAGATTCATTCATTGATTTCACTTCACTCAAGATCTTGGAAGATTCCTTAATGTGCATTACTAATTTCACATTCTCCAATTCAAGTTCTTTATTTCTCACACTCAAGGCTTTATTTTTAGCAATAATTTTAAAACTCTCATCATACATCTTATCATAATCCTCTTGGATATCTTTCTCACTTTCAAACTCTTTATCATTCTCAAATTATTCACTCTCATCCTCCATTTCCCCATTCTTAATTTTACGGTCAGATTCGATTGCAGCAATTGAGGTGAATATTATGAATTTTTGTTCATCCTCACCACTAGATGACTCATTTTGAGAACTAAAATCTGACTCCTCATCACTTATGATCACAGCTAAAGCCTTTCGCCTTCCCTTATTTGAGCTTATATTCAGATTAGGACATTCATTCTTAAAGTGACCAAATCTCTTGCACTCATGGCATTAGACATATTGAGATTTCCTAACGGGGGTTCTAGAGGTGTTCTTCTCACGTCTACCTCTCGAGAGTTTATTGGGGACCTCACTACTCCGCTCCTGAGGCTTTCTCCTATTCTTCATCACCTTTTGGAACTTTTTAACGAAATAAGCAATTTCGTCGTCCCTAAGGGTCTCAATGTCAGTGGACTCACTATCAGCTTCTCTAACTGTGTTCATGGCAATGGATTTAACCTATTTTGGGTTGTGAGACAGTGAGTTCATGCGTTTGAAGGGATCCTACGAGTTCTTCAATTTTAAAGCATCAAAGTCCTTACTCTCTTCTATAGCAGTGACCTTGGGTCTAAACCTCTTGGGCAATGATCTAAGAACTTTCCTAACAACTTTGGTCTCGAGGATCCTCTCACCTAAATTAAAACTCGAATTGACTATGTCATTCAGTTTAGCATAGAAATTATCAAATGTCTCATCATCAGCCATCATTATCTCTTCAAACCTAGTGGTTAACATTTGCAGTTTAGAGTTCTCAACATTTTTAGATCTGTCGTTTGTGGTTTCTAAAATATTCCAAACTTCCTTATTAGTTCACACATCGATACACGTCTACACTCTTTAGCAGACACAGTCGTGAACAGGCATGCATGCCCTTACTATTCCAATTACACTAATCAAGATTCATTTTCGAATAGAGGGAGATGTCAGTAGGTGTGACAACATCTTCAGCAGAAGTAGTAGGCTGAGCCCACCTATTTTGAACACTCATCTAAATATACATTCATCTAAAACCTTAAGAAAATCTCTCATTCAAACTTTTCAGTACCGTTGAAAAATGGAGGCACAAACAAAGACTGACTCATCTAGTCTAAACAAAAAGGGTCAGGAATTGATTTAAGGCTCTGATACCAATTGAAATACGCAAGTTTGACCCTAACAATACCTAGAGGGAGGTGAATAAGTATAATATGTGAAATTAAAAATTTATTAACAAATTAGCAACAAGTCACCAATTAATTATCTCTATGCAATAAATCATGCACGTAAGTTTAACCCTAAGTTTAAATACCGGAGATCATACATTCAATATATATAAAACAGTAAACGAACAACAGTATGATCACGGAGAAACCCAACTAGGAAAAACTCCGAACACTTTGCCAGTCAATCCACTATAAACGATTATTTACTTACAGTCTACTAGACTAGACGACGATACGTACTATCTGATATCCTGACTGCAATTCTGACAGCTCTCCTGAATTCTATGCTTTCCTACACCAATTCTAGCTGCAATAACAAATACTTTCCTAGAACCCCGCTTTCCTACAGCAGCCTCTGGGTTGGTGGAATTGTCTATCTCTTGTGGATCACGAAGAACAACCCGTTCTTCACAGACTGGAATTTTAGTCGCTTTCCTTGATCTTCAGCACCTCTGATAGATATATAGGAAGAATGGTTTTTGGTATTTGGATTTGGATATGACATTTTTCTCACTACCAAGAATGAATCTCAAAGAAACACGAAGGTTGAAAGCTTTGAAGATGAAAGAATATTAATAGCACAGTGTTTGCTTGTTGTTCAACCTTCAGAAATCTCATTTTGTGGCTTTAGAATATTTATAGGTAGGAAGAACAGGTTTAAAGAGCTTTATTTGTCAAAGGAAAATATAAAGCTCAAATAAGTTTTGGTATGAAGAAGCAACAACATGGGAAGAAGGAAATTGAGGACAGTAAGAGTGCAGGTAAGGTGTAAAATATCCTCCATGTCCTCATTGCAAAAGGAAGGGACTCTCTAAAATTGTGTTGGTATAGGATTGGAGTTCAATATAGAGTTTGTAAAAAATTTGTTCATGTAGAGAACGTATGTAAAGATCAAAGGGAGAAGAAGGACCTGCAGCAAGCTAAGGTTGTAGAAAATCAACAGCAACAACTGGAAGAGCATTTGTTTTCTGCCATAAATTTCAAAGTCAGTAGCAGCATTGAAACTTGGCTGCTAGATAGTGGATGCGCTCATCACATGACTTCTGACTCAAGTATTTTTGTTGAACTAAATGGTGCATACAGATCAAGAGTAAAGGTTAAAAATGGAGAATATGTAGAAGTGAAAGGAATTGGAACAGTTTCTGTACAGACACCAACAAGTACCAAATACATTTCAGATGTACTTTATGCATATGATATAGATCAAAACATGAGTTGATGACGGTTAAGATGAAACATAGAAGCTTTCCTTTGGAATGGAAAAATGAAACCTCTCACGCTCTTTCCAGTACTGTGATTGAATCTTCTCTATGGTACAAACATTTTGGACATGCAAATTTCACTTCACTCAAACACTTGAATGAACTTGAACTTGTAGAGAATATGCCCAAGATATTTGCTGATGCTTGTGTATGTGATGTTTGTCAATTGGGAAAGCAAACTAGGCTGCCATTTCCTAAATATTAGTTAAGAAGAGCTTCAAACAGACTGAAATTAATCCATTCAGATGTGTGTGGTCCAATGAGAACACCTACCTTAAATGGCAACAGATACTATGTTCTTTTTATAGATGATTTAACAAAGATGTGTTGTGTTTATTTTCTAAAAACGAAATCTAAAGTACCTGCCGTATTTCAGAAGTTTAAAAACTTTTAGAGAATGAAAGTGGCTGCAGGATTAAGGCCATAAGAACTGATAATGGAACTAAATATACTTGCAATCAGTTTGACAAATTATGTGATGTTGGTAATCAAACACCAACTGAACATTCCATATTCACCTCAAGAAAATGGAGTGTGTGAAAGGAAGAACATGACAGTGATGGAGATGGCCAAGTGTTTGATGATAGAGAAGAAGTTAACAAAGGATTTTTAGCTGAAGCAGTTAATACATCCATATATCTTCTTAACTGATTACCAACAAAAGCTTTGAACAAGAAAACTCCTAAGCCTGATGTAGCACTCCTAAAAGTATTTAGAAGCATCTGTTACACTCACATTCCTCATACAAAAAGGGGATAAGTTGAGTCAAAAGATAGATATTGGTGTTTTGGTTAGGTATTATGGTAATGCTAAGGAATATAGAGCGTATAATCCACAAACCAAAAAGATGATATCTAGCAAAGATATCAAGATTGATGAGGAATTTTCATGGAATTGGGAATCAAGTACTGTGAACAGTTTGCAAACTCAATGACCGGTTCCATAAGAAAATGATGTTATTATCAATAGAGATGAAGTTGGAGCTGATAGTAAATCAGACTCAAAAAATGAAGTGGTTAAAACCAGATCACTTGAAGCTATAATTCAGCTGTGTTGGAGCCTTCAAACTTTATTGAAGCAGTTAGTTCACAAGGCTGGACAGATGCAATGAAGGATGAGTTGAAACTAATTAAAAGGAATGAAACAGAGGTGTTGGTTGACAAACCAAAGAACAAGAATGTGATTGGAGTTAAATGGGTGTATAGAACTAAGTTGAGTCCTAATAGGTCAATCAATAAACTCAAAGCCAGATTGGTTGTGAAAGGTTATGCACAACAATATGGTATTGATTTCACAAGTACATTTGCTTTAGTGGCCAAATTTGAAACAATAAGAGTGTTGTTTGCAATAGATGCTCAAAAAGGCTAGAAAATATATCAATTGGATGTAAAGTCAGCTTTCCTAAATGGATACGTAAATGAAAAAAATTTCATTGAGCAACCAGAAGGTTTCCTTGTGGCTTGAAATGAGGATAAAGCATATTTCTAAGGAAAGTATTATATGGATTGAAGCACGCTCCAAGAGCCGAGTATAATAGGATTGATGAGTATTTGGGTAGTCTTGGTTTCATCAATTGTATGAATGAGCAAACACTTTATGTAAAGCAAGTGGAGGAAGAAATAATCATTATATCCTTATATGTTGATGATCTTTTGGTCAAAGGCAGTAATAGTACATTGGTTGAAAACGTGAAAGAAGAATTGAAGAAAGTATTTGAGATGACACACTTGGGTGAAATGAAATTTTTCCTTGGAATGGAGATTGAACAATCACAAGAAGGAATCTTTGTTTACGAAAGAAGATATGCTAAGGAAGTGTTGAGGAAGTTTAATATGGGGAATTGTAAGCCAGTAATGTAATGCCCCAAAATTTCACATACATACCAAAAATTCAATTTCTTTGCGAAACGATAATATAATATTCTTTAAAAAAAATAACTGGAATATCCATACATTTAAGTAAATATTAAAACATAACCACAAATTAAATAATTGTTTTTGAACAATTAAAAGCGACTAATAATTTAAAGCGGAAAAACATGAACTTAATATTTTATCTCTTTGATCCACCTGGCAGTCCACATCACCACCGCTACAGTTCCAATCGTCCCAAACTAATCTGTAAAATTTTTGCAAGAGTGAGTATTTAAAAATATACCCAGTAAGATACGAGCAATTTTTATACAACAAGATAACACTTCATATCGCTCTTCTCTTAAAGAGTATCTCGGTGACCAAGCGAAACATCCATCTAGGTCATCTTAAATCCCGTAAGAT
>CAIGRQ010005849.1:0-11525 GCA_903798375.1 Fraxinus sp. D2006-0159
ATCTTAAAAAAGTTAATTAAAACAATAAAATAAAATAAAAACTTATTTTTAAAAAAAAGTTACTTAGAAAGATAATTTAAAATAAAAAATTATTTAAAAAAAATGTTTTTACAATTAGATAAAAACTTATTTAAAAAAAGTTACTTAGAAAAATTAAAAAAAAAAAGTTATTTTAAAAAAATGTTCTTTAAAAACATAAAATAAAATAAACCTTTTAAGTTTGTTTTTTTTTAATGCGTCTTTATTTAAATTATATATATAATGCAAAGTTACCATTTAACCCCTTTTAAAATTAATGAAAATGATAAAAAGAAGTTGAATGGCCATGATAAAATATTATATGAAAGTAAGTGGTCACAGTGAAACGTTATATGGAATTGGATGGCTTTGATGAAATAAAATTAAACATGGGTGACCATTGTAACACTAAATATAAAATTGAGTGGCCATGATGAAACAAAATAAAATTAAGTGACCATGTAGACACAAAATTTAAAGTCGGGTGGCCACACGAGTATTTAACCCTCTATTTATATCTTTAGTGAATTTTGTGATGTACACTTAGACCCCGTTTGGTACTGATTAAAATTGAAAATATAGCCGTTATTGGATTTCAATAGTCTAATAAAAGTCAACAATAACGACTATTTTTTCAATTTTAATCCAATTTTAATCTCTATCAAACGAACTTTTAGTGTAAACAAAAAGAGAATTGCCATGTGCATCATAATGAACAATTTTGTGTAAATTTTGGTAAAGCTAGAGACATTGAAGAAACCTATGATTTTTTTTTCCAATGTTTTGAAAGTCGACCCGAGTATCAACCCAGAAAGATAAATGGTTAAGAGTCAAATGGTCGAATTGGGGATCCTCCCGATAAGTTTTTTTTAAAAGAAATGAAAAATAAATATATTTACAAAAAATTAACAAATGAGCATCTAGAAACTAAATGGGCCAAAAGGCCCCAAAAACTTCTATAACCTGTTATATTTGGCCCCATATGCAAAACCTATTATCGGAACACTTTCCTCATTTTTTTCAAAGTGGAAATTACACTATTCCCTACTTTTCAAGATTCAGATTCTAAAATAGATCTTAAGTTTTAATTTTCAAAAATCAAATATTTTTTAATTAGATACATTATAATTATATATACATAATTAAACATTTAAATATTAATAATAATATTTTAAAACCAATACCCAAGCCCTAATTTTATCTCACTCCTTCCTCTCTCGACATTTTCCTCATCTTCCTCGCCATCTTTTGCTTCCTCCCTCTCTTCTCTGTGCACTCCTCACCGTCTTCTCTCTCATCACTCTCTTCTTTTCGACGCACCCATTTTCCCCCAGAGATCTGTTGCGCAGCCGCTACGATGGCTTCGTCTTTGTAGCGATCTGCGAAGCACCCATGGTGGCGACGATGATTGAATGTTGTTGGTGACACTAGTGTATTGTTGCATTGTGGGGCTTTGTTGATTGTGGCAGCGGTGCGTCTATATAGGATGGTGTGAGGTGGTGGTGTGCGTTGGGGGTGCGAGGTGGCGGCAGCAACGTAGATCTCTAAGGGCTGAATTCGATGGATACGGTTAAGGTCAGTAAGTGCCTTTGTTGCAACGATCTTTGCGCTATCTAAGGGAAAATCGTTGGAGCTTTGGAGTACTTGGCTGTGGTTTGAAATGGTGGCGATGTTTGTAGTTGGTGGCGGTGCCAGCGGTCGCGGTGGTGGTTTGGTGCTTGTGCCTGTGGCGACGGAGACGATCATATATCGTGGTNGTTTTTTTTTTTTTTTTTTTTTAATATTTTTGGTCGACGGTGGTAGTGTAGTGACGGCGATGACAACATATTGGGGATTTTTTGGTGGATGTGGTGGTTGGGGTTTGAAATGGTGGCGATGTTTGTAGTTGGTGGCGGTGCCAGCGGTCGCGGTGGTGGTTTGGTGCTTGTGCCTGTGGCGACGGAGACGATCATATATCGTGGTTGTTGGTGCGAACTGGTGTCGGTGGTGTGGTGGAGATGCATGTGGTGGTGTTGACGGTGACGGGGTGGAGGTGGAGGTGGTAGCGGTGGGTGGCGATGGCGGATTTGGTGGTAGTGATTCGTTGGTGTGATTGGTGGCGATTTTGTATCTTTTTTTGGTAGATCTGGCAGTGGTGGGGCATGGTGGTGTTGTGGGTACGATGTGTTGTGTGCGGTGGTGATGTTTGCGTGGGTGATGAGGTTGTGATGCTGGTGGCCGTGGTGGTAACAGTGGTGACGTGGGTGATTGTTAAAGCAGGATGCTGGCGGTAATGGTGAGGTGGTGGCGGCGATGGTGGATGTGACTGAGCAGTGTTGTGGCAGGGTCAACGGCAGTAGTAGTTCTTTTTGTTGTTTGTGACTTAACTATTGAACTGTAACTTTAAAATTGATAATTTGTAACTAAAAAAGAACATGTGACCAACAAATTTGAAAACACGTGACCTGTGACATATCATTTTTTTTATCCGTGACCAATAAAATAATTTGTAAACTATAAAATTTTAGATTTGTGACCTCTGACCTGTGCTGTGACCATTTGAAAATAACTCATGACTATTAACAAAAATGTGAGACATGAACATTATCATGTTATCAATTATTATAAACAAAGAACCATGTGTTGTGACTTTTGACATAGGCTGTGACTTGTGACCTGAGTTGTAGTAGGAATATTCGCCGGAATTGGAACAACTGTCGGAATCGAAGCATTCGCCCGAAACTGTTGTCGAAATCGGCGCGCTCGCCGGAGTCGGAGTAGTCGCCGAAATAGTCGTTGGACGGCTGTCGGAACAGTGGGGGTAGTGGAGGTGGGTGGGTTAATTATATTATATATATATCTTTATTTCTTTTTATATATTTATATATATAAATAAAAAATATATAAATATATATGTGTATGTATAGATCAAAAAATTTGATTTTTGAAATATGAAAGATATTTTGTTATTTTTTAAATGGGGTAAATTTCCCTTTTTCAAATCAAATCAAAGCAGTGCATTAAAATCTTGTCCGTGCCTCATCTTCTCTGATTCTACTCTCTCACATATACAATATGTGTATATATATATATATATATATATATACAAATATATGTTCGAGTATGAACATAAATATTAGTGTGTTTTGGGCGATTAGAGACAATTTACTCTTTTCTTTCAAACAAATTGACCCTATGAATTGGATAAACCGTAATCGATTGGCCAGTTTTCCGATTAAACTAAACGATGGATTTTATATGGGTTAATTTCACGAACGGTCGTTGAACTTACGTAAAAATTATAAAACGGTCATTGAAATTTAAAACTTGTAGAAACGATCATTGAGATTTCATGCACTTTCACAAACAGTCACTGAAATTTTAATTTGTTTCACAAATGGTCACTGAATGACCATTATGATTATAATTCAAACTTAAAGGACCAAAACACTTGGATATATAAGCTTGACCATCTCAAGTGCAAATTTCTTGTTATTAAGTACCACATTTGAAGAATATTAGATGAAAATTGTAAAAGTAATATTTTAATTATCATTTCGCCTATATACATACAAGACCATAAATCTAGATATGAAATATGAATATTTTTCTATATTTTTGTGTAATCGTGCATATATTCTAGTTTTTAATACATTTTTATTTATTTTAGTTCACATAAAAATATAATTTATTCTTGTTTAAAAGTAGTTGACTTACTTAGAAATTTGCATTTGGGTGATCAAACTTCTATGCCCACGTGTTTTGGTCCTTTCAATTTGAATTAAAATCATAACGATACTTCAGTGATCGTTTCCAAAATAAATTAAAATTTCAGCGACCGTTTGTGAAAGCGCACGAAATATCAGTGACCGTTTCTGTAAGTTTTAAACTTCAATAACCGTTTTATAATTTTTAGGTAACTTCAGTGACCGTTATGAAATTAACCCAATTTTATATCGATTTTTTCTCATCCGATTTTACCTCTGTCATCGGACTGGATTTCAATTCGGTTCCTGACCAGACAATTTGACCCAATTTTCACAACATTGATTTTTTCGTACATTGTATTGAACAATTATTAATTCAATTTTTTAGTATAAGAGCTTCTCTACCTTGTAGATGATGAGATTAACTTTTAGAAAAGCGTGAACATCTCATGGTTGTTAGTATATAAAAAAGTTTCTTATATTAAAAATTATTTTTTCTTTAAATTTACTTAATTATTTTTGAATTTTTATGACTTAGGATTGACACTTAGCCACTATTTATCTATCATTGTTCAAAAACTTTTTTTTTTAAAAAAAAAAATTTATTTTCAACCACACATTCTTACAATAAAATATTTTACACTTAAATCTATTTTTTTTTATACGTTTTAACCACGCATTCTTTAAAAAACTACTACTAAAAAAAAAAAAAATTCTATTTTTAATGAACTTCGAGGACTTAACACAAACAATCACTCCATGCGATCGTCGTCGTCCCTTGCCACTTGATGCCAATAGAAAATTATGCCATACCATGTAACCCGATACCTTTTTGTCCTATCCCTAGCTATTTTTTTTCTTTCAGTCAACTCGTCTAAAATTTAATATTTTTGTCTTATATTGCGTGTAGCTCACATGTGCGTCATTTTCCTTAATTCTTGCAACTAGTTTACTACTCCATACAAGTGTAACCTTACGTAATATGCAAAT
Source organism: Fraxinus sp. D2006-0159 (assembly GCA_903798375.1). Classification (NCBI taxonomy): domain Eukaryota; kingdom Viridiplantae; phylum Streptophyta; class Magnoliopsida; order Lamiales; family Oleaceae; genus Fraxinus; species Fraxinus sp. D2006-0159. The sequence continues at coordinate 4,695 of CAIGRQ010005849.1, forward strand.
TTGTGACGTAACTTCAACCCCATCCCCAATCCATAAGGGGTAATTGCATCATTGCTCTTCTACTTTTGAAAATCAACATATTCATCTTTAATTTCTCATTATTGTCATACAAGTGACATTAGATGACAAAAAATACTCAAATATTCGTTCAGTGTACGCAACCCACAAAATAAACGCAGATTTAAATTTTGAAAACTAGTCCAATTTCAGATGCAATAACTTTATTTATAAACTGATTTATTATTGAAGCATTAAGTTAGTTACTATAGGTGCAATAACTTTATTTATATAATCACCACCCTTTCGACTTTTTCTTACTGTTACCTGATTGTTCTTTAATATAAAAAATAATACAGCTCTTCATAAAATGTCACACGAACCTCTCAAATACGTTCCATGTTGAACTTTTAGACACCAAGTCAAATTGGAAAGCAAAATCTGGCCCCTTGCTGGGTGGGGATTAAAATCATATTTTTAATAAATTTTGATTAAAAGTAATGGAATGTATAATTAAAAAAGTTGTGAATTTTATGTGGTTTGAATTAAGAGTCTGTTTGAGCTCCATTTTTGTGATAAAAATGCGTTTTAGAATAGTATCTTGATAGATAATGTGTGATTAAAAATTTTTTAAAAAAATTAAAATCTCGTGTAATATTATCTTGATAGATCAAACATGTGCTAATTGTTGACTTTAACTTAATTTAAATCTTGATTTTAGTCTCCACCAAAAAGAGCCTAATTTTTATACGATGAATAACATAAATTTAGATGGTCTTCATGATTGTAGACTTGTGCATTCATAAAGAAAAATTGTCCAAAATAATATTTTCTAAATGTTGATAATCAACTTATTACTAAAGTAATAGTTTGGAGACATATGTTGCAATTTTTATATCTATATAATGACGACCTTTCCACGTCCCCATAACAAACCACCACTGCCACTCACACCTCACAACTTCAATTCCAAGAAAGTCTTAACACCGTTTATATATCACTTTTCCGGTTCCGGCGATGCAAGGAATCCGCCGTTATGCGCCGCTAAGTGACTGCGGAGTAAGGCTAGAATTGACTCCAACCACCACCTCCCCACTAGCTATATCCGTCGCAGAGTCAACCGAGATGCGTATCCAACGGCTGATATGTGAGAATCCAGTGATCATCTTCAGCCGCTCCTCTTGCTACATGTGCCACGTCATGAAACTGCTTCTGTCCACCGTTGGGGTGCACCCCACCATCATCGAATTGGATGAGGATGAGATCAGGGTGTTCACAGTTCACGGTGTCGCCGGCACCAACCACCACGTTGATGGCGAAGGTGGTGGTGGTGGTGTTCCAGCGTTGTATATAGGAGGCACAAGTATTGGTGGGCTAGAGAGTCTGGTGGCACTCCACTTGAGTGGCCACCTAGTGTCCAAGCTTATGGAAGTCGGTGCTTTGAGAAATACTATGGTATTTTAGTTTTAGTTTTCTTTATAGTTATTTATCTGAGCATGTTATTTCATTAGTATTTGAGGAGACATAATGTAAGTGGACACTACTATCCTTCCCGTCCAATACTAAAAGATTTTAATTTCTTTTCCTTATTAGTATGGTTCGATCCTTTTCAATTATCATTTACAATATAGTCATAATTCTTAGGCCCTATTTGTTTTAGATTTTAATCTGATTTTAATTTAAGTCAAAGTCAAACAATCAATATCAACCACATCTTTCGTGGGTCCCACATCTTTTCAAATTTCAACAATACATTTCAAAAAAATTTATCACAATCAACTTAAAATCTGATTTTGATCTACACCAAACACCCCTCTTAATAAGGTGAGAATAATTAAGGAGAAGAAAATCTTGATTTCTTCTTGTAACTGGCACCTTTTTGTTTAGATCCTTTGTTAACTGGTAATTGTGATATAGATTTAAGACTGTTTATGGGATTTTTTCTTATTCAACATTAATTATTCTGCGTTACATCATTTTGGTTATTCAAACAGGTCTAGTAAATAAATAAAGTACATGGATCACTTAACTTTTCATATGATTAATTACAAATAAATAAATAAATAAATATTTATTATTGTAAATAAAATCATCGTTTAAAATTATTCCTTTTCACTTAATCCAAAAGGGCTAAAGGAGCTTCAGTTTATTAGATTTTTGAACATTATTAAATATTAATCCTATGTATATAATTAGCTTATGAATCCTGGCAATTATTGAGGAATATTCTTAAATTGGTTGGAAACAATTATCAGGAAACTTTGCGAACATAGTTGCTTTTTTAGAGCACATTTTTGTTTTCAAGTGGTTCCAACATCCACTATCTTTTTGACCAGCAAATAAGAATTGATCATGAATTTGCCCTAGAATATGGTATTTCGCCCATGTTTGAACTACATTAAAATTTTCATTCTTATTTTTCCATTTATTTTTAATCACACATTTTTCAATAAAATAATATTTTTCATCACATCAATAACTTTTTTTTTTCAATCACACAATTTCCATCAATCTACTATTATAAAATACATTTTTTTTCGCCCTTAAGACACATCTCCAAGTGGTAAAAGAGGAAGGTGAAAAATCTCTAACTTTGCTTGAGGCTGCCGCGTCAAGGGTTCGAATCCTGAAATATGAATTTGACCCTTGGGTAAGTGCAAGTGTATAAGCAGTCTTCCACCCTGTACTCTTGGAGGCATAACCCGCGATTTACCTCTTTCACCAAAGCTTAGGATATGACAGATGGGGACCCTCAAGGTTAGGATTTAACCTTTAAAATACATTTTTTCAAAATAATGTAGCTCAAATACACCCCCAATGACGCATTGTGATTGGGTAGGCCAAATTATAGAGAGAAAAATAATTAGTGTGAAGAACAGTATTGTTTACCCTTTAGTAGCATATGTATTAGAGAGAAAACTTCGACGTATACAATTGCATGCGTGTGCATCTCGTGGACGAAGTTACGAAACCATTAATCAGTTTTGTCGTGTATCTCACTCGAACACATTTTTCAAGTCAATTTAGCCCATGTTTAATGGCCATTATTTTGAAAAAAAATAAAATATTTTGAGTAGTCATTTTTTGAAGAAAATGTATAGTGAAAAGGTAGGAAAATTTTTGGGTTTGCGTGCGAAATATTTTATTGTATGAATGTGTGATTGAAAATGAGTATGAGAGTTAAATAGTGTCGTTTTAAAGGAAGACAAACATGGGCTTAGTCTGTTCATTTATTTTGGAACAATGTATTTTGAAATAGTAGATTAATGGAGAATGTGTGATTGAAAAAAAAAAGAAAATTTATTGACAAAACTCAATCAAACTGGTCAACCAGGCCGGGTCCGGACCGGGTAAATCACCGGTTAATTTAGTCAAAACCCAATTTTGACCGAGTCAAGTGCATTTCTATCAAATTAATATGCCCGGCCCGGTCAAGGATCCGGGCCGCCGGGTTTCTGGGCCGACCGGTCGGGTCGGGTCGATTTTTATAACTATGCTCTCAAACCTATATTTTCGTTACATACACTGTGTTTTACTCCCAAACCGACCCCATTTCTATAGATTAGAGGCTCATGTTCTAAAGTCGCCCACGCCCAAAGTTATTCCTTTTGCTAACATTACCTTTGGGGTGCGCATGATTAGCCAACGGTTTGTCCAAGTGTGTTGGGATTTATCTTACGTGGACGTGAGAAGTTTTGGGATATGTTGGCCATATCATTGATACAATTTTTAGGGTCAACAGTAATAATTGACATATAAAAATATTGTGTTAACATAAAAGATGAGGAAAGATTAATAGATGTTTATTGAAAGAAAATTGAGAGTGTGTTTGATTCACATTATTTTGAAAGAATGTATTTTGGAATAGTAGATTGATGGAGAATGTGTGGTTGAAAAAAAAAAGAAAATTTATTGATGTGATGAAAAATATTATTTTATTGAAGAATATGTGGTGGAAAATGAGTAAAAAAATGAAAATGAAAAATTTCAATGTGGCTCAAACGAGAGCTTATTTTGCTTTCGGTTCTGTTCATTTTCATCCACTGGGACTACTAGTGCAACAGGGGTACTGAACCTGAAGGCGATCAAAACGTTCGGTCTAAATATTGAAAGACTAATTTGTTACGGAGGTCATAGATCAAGAATCCCTGCCATAATTTTCTGAAATATGAATGAAAAATGCTACACACATTCCAAGATCTTTCACTGTAAAGTAAAAAAATAGAGGTAGGATGTAAAACTCCACTATGATAGTAAGATGTCATGTTAATGGCCTTTTCTTTTTCTTTTTCATTTGCCTTTTCCTTTTCCTTTCCCACCTACATTCTCTTTTCCTTTGGTATTTGGAAAACAGCTTGGTTTGACGACAGCAAGAACCACTTCTAATCAATGTTGTGAAAATAAGTCCAATTATAGAGCCCAAAAGGTTAAAATGTCGAACAGATAATTGTCAGGGGTGCAAAAAACTCAATTTTAAGCTCATGGGTTGGATCACTCAAATGATGATCAAATGCAGTGAAACGTTCAACATACCCTTATTAGACACCAATTGATTTTTAGGCGAGACGGTTGAAATTCGATTATAAAAGTGATGTCAGATCTAATATCGTGAGTTCGAGTCACATGAACGTCATGTTGAGGACGGAATCGTTAGGGTCACTCAAATTATGGTAATTATTTGTCATAAAAGGTTTAATCTACTCTCATTGGACACGAATTAGATAATAAATAAATAAAAACGAGATTTTGAAATCAACTTTCGAGCAAACAACCAGACAGTTTTGAACTTGAATTAATCGACTTAGGATTATATGAAAAGGCAACTAAAAAAGTATTTCCAATTGACTTGTCTAAGTTCTAAAACTGCTGCACCCACAGACCAGAATCCAAAAACTGTGTATTATAAGTTTTAACTTTAAATGGAAGCAAACATGGAAACCAGAAAAGCACAGAATTGTTTGAACCCCACATAGAATANGACCTCGACGCATCGCAACGCATTTACGCATTTTAGAACACTGCTTAGGATTATATGAAAAGGCTACTAAAAAAGTATTTCCAATTGACTTGTCTAAGTTCTAAAACTGCTGCACCCACAGACCAGAATCCAAAAACTGTGTATTATAAGTTTTAACTTTAAATGGAAGCAAACATGGAAACCAGAAAAGCACAGAATTGTTTGAACCCCACATAGAATATTCTACTTAAAAAAGACAAAAGAAGGCAAGCACATTAACACTTTCATAATTCAAAGTGAATGGTTTTATGTATATATATTATGCAGTTCTTTACGGAAGAAAAGGGAAGTGATGAGCTGCCCATGTTACCCTGCTTATCTCATCCCTGCGTCTTTGGGTCATGTTTGGCTAAGTTTAAAACTTAAAAGTTACATTTTAAGTTATTTTCTCTCCCCATGTATGTTTGTATAGCTGCAAATATATTCTTTATCCCTACTCTACTTGATTACCAGAAAGTAAGGTCACGAAAGATTGTATATGAAGTATGAACGGAGAGAGCAATCCATTTCACTTTGATAGTTTGGGGGGTTAAAACTCAAATGGTCATTAAACTTTGCATGGTATTTTTCATTTGACAAAACTTTAAAAGTTTTTTGAATGGTCATTGAACTCATCAAACATTATCTCTTGAACCACAATTAAACTTTAAAAGTTTTTCAAATGATTACCAAACTTATCAATCGTATCTTATTGGCCATTAAACTTAAAAAAAAAAAAATTTGGATGATCACCAAATTTATCAAATTGTTATCCATTCATCATTCAATAATTCACCATGTTAGAAAATTCAACGTACTTGTTGACAAGACAAACAGAAACACTGATATGACACATTATTGTTTTTGGTTGATGACAAATCAATTAGAAAATACCTCCACATATTAAAAGCGTGTATAAAAATGCGATTGAATTTTAATGTTTACCTGTTTTATTTTGTTTAATATATCTGTATTTTCATTTTTGTATTAATTTTTTATTGTTTTCCTTTCAATTGCATGTTTTATAAGCACATTTTTTGTTGATTTGTCATCAACTGATGACAATAGTATGCCATATCAGCGAACCCATCAAATTTTCTACAAGTCATTGAGTGATGGATGAAATGATGATTTGATAAGTTCGAAAACTATCCAAAAAACTTGTAAAGCTTAATGGCCGATCAGATAATGATCTGATAAATTCAACACTTCTAAAGTTTAATGGCTAATGGAATAACAATTTGATAAGTTCAATAATCATCCGAAATTTTTTTAAAGTTTAAAGGTCAATAAAAAATATTGCTGAAAGTTCAATACTCTTTTGGCTTTTTTACCCATAGTTTGGGACTAATTCTTTGCTGACGTGGAAAGCCCCTTATTGGACAACCGCAACCTTTAATGTTGACGCTCTTTTGAGTTTTTCAATGAAAATTTAATGCGGTAATTGTATACTTCGTGAAACATATCTTTATGGCCTTTCCTTATTTCACTTTCTTTTTATTTATAAGTCAAAAAGTTATTTATTTTAAAAGAAATTGTTGTCTCATTGTAAATTACTTAGAAACTTTCAATTTTAATCCGTAATAATAAATTATTCATCATGTAAACCTTTTAAGAATAATTCTCCTTGTACAACTTTGAGTTACAACAATAGATAACAATCTCTCACAAGGGGGGTGGGGCCCTCGATTATTTTATTCATGGGCCCCATCCCCTTGTGAGAGGCTGTCATCCATTGTTGTATTCCAAGTATTATACATGTAGCATTTCTCACCTTTTAAGCTAGGCAAACTTGTTTACCTAACTTTCCAAAGCCTATGTAGATACTTCATTTTGTT
>CAIGRQ010005852.1:0-15012 GCA_903798375.1 Fraxinus sp. D2006-0159
AAAAGGGGGGGGGGGGGGGGGGGTTCCCTCCGCCCCTGGATTCGCCTATCGTATAGAAGAAAGTCTATCTTTAATTGATAGAGTATTACACTTCTATAATTAGCAAGCGGTAATCTTTCCCGTAAATTAGCCACTAGTTGGCCCACTTTTAAAAATAAGAAACAAACAACTAACCCAATTTTTAAAAAAATATTGATCGATTAATCCACTAAAAAAAATAAAAAAAAGTTGACCACGCTCGAGGATTGGCTTTCAACTTTCATGCGTGTATTCATCAATTCAACAATAATACTTAAAGTTTGGCTCTCTCTCCCCTCCATTGCACTCGCTGACGATAGCTCTTCCACGTCACTTGACATGGATTAATATCTTTGTTTTTTCAGAGTACTTGTTGAACTTTGCCATGTCCAAGAACGCGAGGAATTTGAAAAACACGCTGGCTCTAGCAACATATCGATGCAACAAAGTGTACCACCTCACCAGTCTAAGAGCTTATTCCACTGTAAAAATTTTGGCTCACTAAACGTCCAATTATTTGTTTTCAGGAAATTATACCATCATCTAAATTTTCCTTATCTTTTGTTTTATCGGTACCTCCTCCATGGTTCTCTTCCAAGTGTACTTGGGCCTCGTTCTTACCACGGATCATTTTCCTTTGTAAATCTTTGATATGACCTGCATCGGTTGAATACCCCTTCGTCCCATGCTCTCTCTTCCTGTTTGTGTGACTACAGGATTGCATGTCATTTTATAGCACATATTCTTCAATAGCTATCACCAGCCCCTGCAAATAGATAGGATTTTTAGGGGTCAGAGGTAGAAAGAGACAGAGCGCGAAGAATATTTACAACATGTACCCAAACCCCAAATGTTTTGCCTCGCATCCCACTCCCTCAAATTAAGGCAATGCCGGTGGCATCCTATTTCATGACCGATAGTTATGTTAAGCATAAAAGAATTTATACTCTTACACATGTTGACAGCATCTAAAGTATCAGATCCTGAAGATAGCAAGAGAATAAAAAATAATTGTCACCATATAAAATAACATAAAATTCAATACATTTCATATGTAACCATAGGTACTATATTGGTTTTGAATCGCATCAATCTATATTGATTGACCGTCTGCATTACATTGTTGCTAGCAAATACCACTATTTTTGGTTTCGCCCAAAGTAATCGCCGAAAAAGAGTGACATGTATCATCTATTCTAAGGCATGTTTCACTGTAAAATACCTAAGCCTTATATTTACAACTTCCTGCTACATCAAAGATAATGAAGTTTATGAGTAATATACGAAACAGATTCTACAGTGTTTTCTTTTGGTAAACAATCCAATTCATGTTGAACCATAAAACTAGTGCCGTTAAAGGATTCTATATTCATCCATCTCTGCATCTGTTGAAGAACTAATTTACCCATCCATGTATAATCACTTGAACCATACTAAAAATTAGATTAACAGGATGCACCCAGTAGCTAAATATTTAAAGCAGTTTGCAAGAATATAGAACTAGTCTGCTATATATTTTTCAAACCGATTGGTGTACAAGATCATGGCGTGATGTTCGGAATTTATATCACAGAAGACGGGAGAAAAGATAAAGTGAACTAAGAAAAAATATCAAATACGTTAATCAAGTAAAGTATATTGATGCAATGATAGAAAAATCACAAGATAAACATTTAGCCCTTGTTTGATCCCCATTCAAGATACATTTTTCTCCATTTTTTTCAACCACGCATTCTTCAATAAAATAATATTACACGCAACGTCACAACCCAAAAACTTTTTCTTCATTTTTAACCACACATTCTTCATCAATACATTATTCCAAAATGCATTCTACACCAAAAATGGGGCTCAGACAAGCCCTTAATATATCACAAGGTAAATAAGGCTGTGGTAACTAATAGGCTTACATAGTAAGCTTTGGCTGACAAGAGTCAACTCAGTGACAGTTATGATTAGGACAACTATTATTGGAACTTTTTGGAGTCCAAATTATTGGCCTAAAATACTTGCATCCAAGTCATAAAGAGTTAACAAACTCAACTCTCCGTGAACCATTAGAAGAACTCACCTATCTTACATAGCTCAATAAGAAAGTTGAAATGTCCCAACCCTCGCGACATCCAGCTCCAGGCCCATGCCAATACACTCAAGTGACTAAGGGTTTAATTCTATTAGCAACAGCAACTACTTAAGTTTAACTACTATAAAAGCAACTAGTTCAAGGGCCCAAAATGCTTGTACCAGTGTTTTGTCACTTAACCAAGTCCTTATATACCAGTAAACCACACAAACAAAGCCCACCCATTCGATAGGGTATAAGTTGTTACAGCACCATCACCACGGCTAACTCTACTATCACAACCACACTGACCAACCAACGCATAAAAAACCTAGCACCCGTGTCCAATATGCTCTTAGAAGACCACTTGTTTTACACAGCTAGAATCAACTGAATTAAAAGAAAGGAAATTAGAAGCACTTAGGAGAAACACACCAAAGAAAGGTAAACAAAGACACTTAGCCTAGTAGTACAAAGAAAACCAAAGACAAAGAAAGGGAAACCAAGACAATAATTTTTGGCACCAGACTCTTTTAGTCTCCGTGGCGCCCCACGGATGATAGCCTGCAGAATTATGCCTTGGCGTTCTATAATTTTATGTTTCCTATTGTCCAGGAATTTTATTCCATGTGATCATCCTCCTATTCTGTACGATTTAGGGCACATGCAATTACAATGCAAAACAATTACGTTCCATGTGCAAGCGAATATGTCCATAGTAACCACATAACTAGAAAGTAATGTGATCATATACCTGCTCATTGTGCTTTGACTGTAATGTCCTCCTGTAGCCACATGCATAGTTTTCCAATATGCTGAGAAAAAGCCCTTAACATACATGGCCCCCTTAAGAGTTTCAGAGCCAAAGAACTCCACACTTTCTCCCAAAAAGATAGTAAGGGCAAATAGTCCAATACAACCTGAGACATCAAATGCAATCAGTAATTATTTTCACAACTTCATCTACAAACATCATATGGTAATCTAAGAGTATCTCAATGTAGAATATCAAAGCATCATATTAAAAGAGGTAAATATCAACAACATAATTGCATTGGTGCTTGTTTAAAACTAAGCTTTTACCTACATGGAACAATTGATGCCTCATTGAATCAAATGCTCCGTTTATTTTCTTCTAGTCATTAAACTCATATTTCTGAATCCCATAAAGGTTCCTTGACCAAAAGGTTCATTTTCTCCTGTAGAAATTCAAGTACATCTTCTCTCCCTTCCTTCAAAAGCAACTGTCTCAGCTTTCCAAATGTATGTCTTCCTGGGTGAATTCCTCTTTCTATCATTTCTTCCATTAAAACACAAGCCCTGGAAACATCGGACTTGTTGCATAGTCCATTAATAAGAGCAGAGAAAGTGTGCATACTCGGAGCAAACTGCTTCTTTTTCATAAACTTCCACACCTTGAAGGCCATCTCAAGTTCATCCTTCTCACAGAACATCTTTATCATCATAGTATATGTGTCTGCATCTGGCTCACAAACTTTGACCATTCTGCGGAACACGTTAAAGGCTTCGTCGGTCTCCTCACGACCAATCAAGGCATTAAGAAGAATATTACAAGTCCTCGAATTAGGTCTCACCCCCTTGTTATCCATCTCATTCAGAACCCTATAGGCATTTTGAAATTTATTTACTTTGCAGAAAGCACTAATTAATGCATTATACACTGCCACATCGGCCTTCACTCCATTTCTTTCCATTTCAAGGAATGTATCAACAGCATCTTCTATCCGATTCTCAATCCCATATGTATGGACCAAAACACTATAAATAAAACACGTCGGCTTGCATCCACCAAGCTCCATCTCCTTAATAATTTGAATTGCTTCATCAGTCTTTCCAGCCTTGCAAAGAATGTCAACCATGATACCATAGGTCACAATATCAGGATTACGACCTGCACAAACCATTTCCCTAAAAATTTCTCTTGCTTTTGGTAAATTAGGAGCCCTTCCCCACCCTTCAATCAAAATGCTATAAGTTTTCAAATCAGGAACAAACTGATCCTTCATGCTATCAAAAATCTCTTGCGCTTTCCTAATGTTCTTAGACTTGCACAAAGCACTCAACAACCCATTAAAAGCTGCCAAATTAGGAGGCACATCATACTTATTCATCACGTTAAATGTATAAACCGCTTCATCCACTTTCTGGGCCCTAGCGTACTTCCTCATAATTATACAGAACGTTTCAATATTCAGCATTTGCTTGCTCTTCATGCTGTTCACAAGATCCCACATTATCTGATACTGCCTTATCTTTGCTAAAGACTCAATCATAATATGATAAGCTCTAACACTGTGCTCATAGTTTCGTTGCTTGCCAGACCATTCAAAAAATCTGTGCGCCAGCATTCCAGCATTCTCAAATTTTTCGAGGACTTTTTCAACTACATCTGTAGAAATCCGGATGCCACTCTGGTCGAGCATAGTATCCAGGCCTAACTTAGGGCAGGACATCATAATTTTACAGATCTTTTTGGTTACGTCAGACAAATCTTGCAATAACTCTCTGGAACTATATAGTCTACTACCAAAACTTGCCCATCTGAAGCATGAATCAACGTGATGCCCTTGTAACATGATCATGATAGAGAAGTGAATTTAGGTTATCTACCTGAAGAATATGAAACTTAACAAGTAATTATTAATGAATAACAATATTAAACATAAAGTATAGCTAAATAATCAGCTAAGCATTTCATCGAATATATGACACACCAAAAGAAATACACGTATCTTTCCAGCTTTGGCATAAAGTATAGATAAATAATCAGCTAAGCATTACATCGAGTATATGACGCACAAAAGAAATACACGCATCTTTCCAGCTTCGGCAAAGCTCTTTCTTGACAAGCACATATCTCTATGTTAACAAATGCATGCATATATGCAGGGGCTAACCAAAAACAATAAGTTAGGGGGGCTTAAATTTTAAAAAGTCAATGTAAGAAAAAAAATCATATATGACAGAGAAAATCAATAGATTATATTCAGCAATTAATTCAAACACTGCAAATAAAAATGGTGATTCAGATTCCATTGTTGGGAACAAATAAAAAACTGAAAGCCTGAAAAACATGCATTTGAACTTTGAAGCAATATCTCAGGTGTAGTTTCCAATCCAAATTTGACGTATGTACAATATATACATGTGAATATAAATATATACAGACCCACACCTGCCCACCCACCCACACTATATTTGGGGCGGACTTTTGAATTGAATAGTCGCGAAGGTGGGGTTGAAGATTGGTTTTTGAAGGACGATGGGTATGGTTGAGGCGATATTTGATTGAATACAGGTGAGACGGGGACTCTTAGGTGGCATTAGCCTGTGGAATTCGTGCTGATTTTTGGGGGAAGGTAGTGGTCATGGTTGTAGGTGGCAGCTAACTATGGTGTTTATGGGGATGGTTGGACCTTGATGCCCGCTAACGGTGAATATGAAAGTGTGGTAGTGACAGTGGAGAGTCCTTTTTCTTCTCACTACTTTTTAGGGTAATTTTATTCACATCACATTTTAATTGCAAAGAGGGACCCATTATTTGCTCATTTTTCCATTTATGTCTTCTACTTTTTTTTTCGTCGCATTTTTATCTTTAACCTTCAAGTAATTAGCACATTATGTCTATGATGACGAATTATTTCCTAACGCGCATTGAAAAAAGGGAAAATATTTCGCCAAACTTTTGTATTTATTGTTTATTTTGGTTATTTGTCACAAGAGACCAGATGTTCATATTAATAGAAGGTTGATGAGAACTTGAAGATAAGGTCGAGGACATAAGTGAGAAAATGACCAAAGGCTAGGGACATCCATTGCCATTAAAATGCAGTGTAGTTAACAAATATTGTGGTGTGAAAATAATTATTGTTTTTTAATTCTTTATTGAAATCATTTATGTGTTCACTCATATTGCCCCAAAGTTGGACGCTTCAGTGATGTAAATGTTCTCCCAATTCCACTAAGGAAGTAGTCAAGTAGGATAATGTATTAGCCCATTCCTATAATTACAGTACAGTACAGTACAATCCTGAAGGATAGCTCAATTGGTCAGACTTTGAATTTGCTCCCCAATGGTCACCAGTTCGAGTCCCTCAGGGCACTGAGGTGAGAAACGGTTGTAAACTTCAGGGCCCCATGGGATTAGTCGAGGTGCGCGCAAGCTGGCCCGGACATGCACGGTTATCAAAGAGAAAAAAAAAACTCAAAATACAGTAGATTCAATTATTTCTGGGGACGGCCTTTTTTGCCTGATACATATTCCTCTTCCCTCTAGAGTCCTAATAACAGGCACATTGAAAATAATTTGTAAAACAGCTCCATCTCAAAATATTATTTATTATCAAAGCGTAATTTAACAGCAGACACCCAAGTATCCTGTGGATTAACATAATCTCACAACATCAACCTCAAACTACGAAGAGATAGTGACATTTATTTTATCAATCCCTTGGACAAGTTTGGATTTTCCTAATCAAGAGTTTCAATCAATGTAGTGGTTCCTCCGCAGTGTAAGCTTGAGTTTATGAACTCCATCATCACTCAGTTCAAAATCATAAATTAAAAATTCCGCTCACAGAGCAGAAAAACATTACAACAATAACTCTAATAATTGAAACTTCCAACAAAAACAATAAAATTTATTAGTCTAAAATATGGGACGTTGTGAACATACAAATTTCAAAGTTAAACCGTAAACCATAAACTAATTTTCAAGTATGCAAAAAGGTCAATTATCCATAATAAAATTTCAGATTTAAGAAACACTGTAAAATGGAATCAAATTTCGGGGGAAAAAAAAAAAGGAAACCTAAAGAATAAATTGAAATTCATAAATAAACCCCCCAAAAGCCTGAAGAATAAAAAAAAATGTAATTACTATTGAAACTCTAGCCAAAAAAAAAAAACTCTATTTACCTCAGTCCTCAACCGCTGCGGAAGGAGCCTAGATGACGTCGGGAAATAAATCCGCTAGTAGGCGGTGGGTGTCTATGGTTTGGGTTTAGTCCCAAAAAAATTGGCTATGGTGATTTTTTATTATTTTTTTATTTTTTGCAATTGGCAAACTGAAATCCAATGGCTCTCCTTCTGCAGAAATCTGGGAAGGATGGGGAGATTTGGGTTAATTTGGAATTGAGAAATTCCCTGAGAACGTATAGCAGGGCTCTTTGGAATTTGGACCATTTTCACCCTCAAAAAGCATAAATAGATTGATAATATGAAAAATAGTTGGAACAAGTTTGGGCAGTGGAATCAACTTTCAATATAGATAACATTGTACATACCGAAGAAAATGATTGATGATGAAGATAGAGAATTTCTTGTCGAATTAATCTACTTGTACCGAATTCGTTGACAACTTTGTTGACATAATGCCGCAAAAATCTTATCAATCATTTAGGTACAAGTAACATGATTGTTTCTTGTCGCCTTCAAAGTTTTGCAACCGACTTAAAAGGGAGTAAAAAGTTTCATTGGTCACTCAACTTAACACGACGTCACGTTGTGGTCACTTAACTTTATTTTGTTGTTCAACAGTAATTGAACTTACACAAGGTGAGCTCCATCTATCACTCCAACAATTTCTGTTTGAAGGTCGTCTGAGGTGGCATGACGGCGTCCCCAATGGCAAGAGACGACAACGTGAAAACTCGACTCTCTTTTCTCCTCTTCAGCCTCGGACACACTTCAAGCCTTCAAATCAATCGACCCATTTCTCCTAATTTTGAAATCGCGAACCCTAAACCAATTCCCTCAACAATCTCCCCCAATTCGATTGTCCAGATTTCGAGATTGGTTGAAGTTCGTCGCCTTCCAAGTAACACCAGACCCAGTTTTTTGCTCAATTTTTTTTTCTGCCATTTACTGTTGAATTATGCTAAATGTACACAATGATTCACATAATACATTACACCCCCCTCACATGGAGGGGGGTCCACACAATAAAATATTCGTGGGCCCCCCTCCATGTGAGGGGGGTGTAATGCATTATGTGAATTATGAGGTGTACATCTAGCATTTCCCTTTATTGCTGCCTTTTCTTTAAAATTAAACAGATAATTCATGTTCGAAAGTTTTGGTATTGGTGTTTGATGCTGTTGGTTTAGCGAGGGGTGCTGCAAGTGGAAAGGGTAATAATTTAGATTGGACGATATTGTTACATCCTGCGTCTCAGGGTTTAGCTTGGATTGTGCTTAGCTTTTCAGCTCTATATTGCAAATACAAGACTGTTGAGAAATTCTCATTACTGTTGAGAATTTGGTGGATTCTTTCCTTTTTAATTTGTCTGTGTACTTTGTGTGTTGATGGTAAGGGATTTCTGATGGAAGGGTCAAGCCATTTGAGTTCTCATGTTTCGGTCAATTTTGCTGTTACTCCGGCTCTTACTTTTCTATGTTTTGTTGCAATTAGGGGTGTTACTGGAAGGAGAAGTATTTCGTTGATTTTTTTCAAGAGAAGTATGCGGGGGGTGAACACTTTTAGTTTCATATGTGGGTCCTTATATGATTAGCTACTTTGTGGATTACTTGGGAGGGAAGGAGACTTTCCCGCATGAAGGTTACATTCTTGCAGGAATTTTCTTCACTGCAAAATTAATAGAGACCTTAACAACGGTATATCGGAATGCATGTTATATCAGCTACTAGATCAGCTATTTCTGATTGTTTTGGGGATGCATGTTAGATCAGTTCTCTATCGGAGATTGTTAACTACATGGCAGTTGATGTACAGAGAAAATGGGAAAGGGAAGGGGAAAGTGCAGTGACTTCATTGCAACCATGTGATCGAGTTGAAGGCTTGCATTGTATTTGTTGAAATCCATGTTTATGTAATCTTCTTTGAACTTGTAGTACATTATGTATGTTGTAAGACTTGGTTGTCAACCTCTATTTTCATACATTTATGTACGAATGGAATTGTCCAATTTTAAGAACGTTGAAATCTAGCAATTTATTTCACTGCCTCAGATTACGATATAGAACAGACTGAAAATATGAAGTGATGGCTCCACCATTCTCAAACCTTGAAAATAAGTTGCTTATTTTGTTGTTAAATCAAAATTTACTTTTAAAAAAAAAGTAACATTTTTTTACTTAAAAAGTATTTAGTCTTTATTCTTTAGACTGAAAATCCAGCTCCAGGATTCCTCTATTAACTTCAATGCCATGGCCTCCACCATTTTTAAATCTTGCCTTCTGCTACTTTCTATTTTCTTCTCAACTTCTGCACTCAATGTTTCCATAGAAGAATCCCATCTCACTTACATAAGATCATTGTGCAAATCCACACCACACCCTGATGCATGTTTTGATTCACTCAAAACTCTCCATTTCTATAGATACATCTCCAAATATTCTTAATTTTCTCCTCCAATGTAAAAAGTTGCTAACTGACTCAGTATAGCATTCAACTGCAAAATCTGCTTCTCGAAGAGATCATATAGCTCATAGAACAAAAAAATACAGTAAAAAAGTAAAGCAATTTACTATAGATTGAATTCCATCAATACATAATGTCAAATATCAACTAACAGTATTTATGGTCTATGTACAAGTTTTGACACCCTGCATCATAATCCTTTTCATCAGAAATCCTTTTTTGACACCATGTGGAATCGTGTATCTACCAAAAAATTCATTAGCAAACAAGAAACAGAGCCAACATATATACCATCAAGACCCAAAAGGATTTCCATTGAGGCCACTTCAAGCATAATTATATGCAAGCAAATCAAGAACTAGCGCTGTAATTTGCAGTGAAGGTCTCGAAGGGCAGCATACAATGGTTCAGCAGCCTTCGGTCTATCCACAGTCCCAAGAAGGATATCAGCTGTAGTAAGGTATGGATCACCATAAAACTGAAGATTTGTATCCGTTCTTGTCGTAACAACGTTTCTTTCCAGCGAGACTCCCACAAACAAACGCACCTGAGGCATCCATAACAGTTATACATGAGAAACTACTATTGATCAGTTTCTGAACAAGAATAAGAATGATAAATTAACTATTCAGCAGCAGAAACAGAGGATGAGTCCAGGCAAACCAACTGCTATTTCATAGAACACAAAATATTATCAATAAGTTTGTTAAATTTTAACACCATTATCATTGATAAATAAAACATCGCTGATATACCAGTGTCATCGTACCCATTATGCAGCTAACCCGAAATAAATGGAATTATGCATCCAACCGAAATAAATCCCCAAACCTAATAGCCCCCTGATGGAATTTGCACTGAGAACGTCAACCTTACAAAAGACGGATTCGTATTTATTAGTTTATTCCTCTGGAGCTTCAACAGCTATCAGATTGATATTTTTCAATTTCATATATGAAAATAACTTTACCTCCGTTTGCTGCTTCCATGTGTGCAAATCGACACTCCCTTTCAGATGGGCTGCTGTGCACAGGTAGGGGACCGACGGTGGAGTCAAGTTTTGCAATCGCGATTGGGTGGGGCGATTAGGGTTCGCGATTTGGGCATTGAATTGAATTGAATTGAATCTGTTGTTTGCATTTCACAGTAAGTGAAATCGCGTCTCACCGGAAGACACTTCTTCACGTGGCTGGAGTTTTCACGCCGTCTCTTGCCACCGGGGACGCCGTCATGCCAACTCGGACAACCTTCAAACGGAAATTGTTGGAGTGATGGATGGAGCTCACATTGTGTAAGTTCAGTTACTGTTGAACAGCAAAATAAAGTTAAGCGACCACAACGACGCTGTGTTAAGTTGAGTGACCAATGAAACTTTTTACTCCTTAAAAAGGCATGTTGGGTTCTCGAACATAAGGAGCGGATTTTTTTTGGTGGATATATAGCCCCTTTTGAGCAATATTCCATGATTTTTCATGGAATTCATTTTCAAACTAGTTTGATGCCTTCGCAATGCAAGGATTGTCTTACTGTAAAAGTAATATTAGAGCGTCTAGCATTAATGATTGAGGGGGAGAAATGTGCATTGGATTAGGACTATCAAATGAATTTAATTTGATAGAGATAAATTTTTAGATATTGTCACATATAAAGTATATTTATGAAATATCTAAGAAACATGATAAAATCAAGCAAAATTCAACTAAGATATAAAACAATTACCAAACAAAAGTTATGGCTATAAAGGTAAATGAACAACATGCTAGTGTAAATACATGTATCTCCTGTAAATTGGGCAAAATCCCCTTCTAATAGTCAGGTATCAATGCAAGATAGGTGAAACATTTTGTAGCATGCCATGTTACTTTCTTCACAATCAATTCAACTCATCAATAAAAGAATCATTATTATTCATGATTAATAGTACCCGAAGACAAACTGAAGAAGAGAGTCTCTCCCAGAAATATCAACATTTTCATATCCTAATTGTAATCCTTTGGATTGTTTCGACTGTATCTCCAACCAACCATTTGCTCCACTCCTGTCAAAAATGTTCTGGACCTCCTCAAATTTTGTTATTTCCATAGCTCCCATCTGATTCAAGATGAAGGAAATTGTTCAGAAACTCGAACATAATTTATGTTTAATCCCTATATTTTGTCAATCAAATAGAATCGTACTTAACTTTGCATAGCACTAAGCATAGTTAGACCAATGCATTCATGGACAAGTCTACCGATAAAAGGCTAGAAATCACATGAATCTACACAGTTTCATAATATTAAGCATATGTATAAAAAGTTTCTATTAAGCAATTCAATAAATAATTAGACCATACAACTAATCCGAAATGGGATGATGTTGCAGGTAAAGCATGTTGGTCAACAAATACAGTATACATCCAATGCCGATTCATCTGATTGCCATAAAAGCATTGAAGACTCAAAGACCTCGATTGAGAAAATAGCACCAGAGATGGCACCGATGACAGCCCCTCTAACATACCCACTTTCGATCTCTTGCCTGATTAGATCCCCGAACACTGCTCCTAATAAAATACCCACTGCAGTGGAGGAAAAAAACAAAATTTCTTCTTTAGCTTCAATAACGAATACAAGAGAAATAGACAAAATACCATCATTTAAAACGAGCGTCCCTTCACACAAGTTATTTAAACAGAATCCCGCTTATTGTGCTTACTTTTGGTAGTAATAATTCGAAATAGAACAACTAAACATTTAAAATCTAACAATCCATATGCTGCTCAACCAAAAAGCATTCATTTTTCAATTTCATATTACTTCCAAAAATTGGGGGGAGAAGTCCTCATTGTCCTTAGTTCAAGATATCACATTGGCATATAAATGAATCAGGAATCACAACCATTTTATTAATCAATTGCAATATCGACAAACAATTAAAATGTCTAGAGTTCATTTATTATTTAGAAAAACTAATGAAAAAATCAAAACACAAACTCATAGATGGAAAAGAAAACACAACTAAACATGCTTTCAAGAAATGTTTCCTCACCAAAAACAAAATTTAAAAACAAAATTTGATGCCTATGTTATTATTCAATTTTTCTTTAAAATTGAATTGAAAAGAAGAAGAAGAATCAAGAAACAATCTGAAAATAGACAACTCTAGCCACCTAGGAACGCGACTTTGACTTTCCACCCTTAGCCGCACCACCGCCTCCGTCATCTTGACCACCATTTCTATGAATCCCAACAAAACCACCTCTGTCTAAAGCAAACGAGACAGTTGAACTGCAATTGTACATCGATGGGGACCTGCATAGATCCACTCATAAAGGGAGAGCATGTCAAATTCAATCTGCATGTAACAAGGAGAAATTAGGAATAACTACACTAGCTTAGTTTGATATCTCTCTTCACCAAATTATAATGGTCTCTACTTCAATTCCCATAGTGTCCATGAACCATCAAAATTAGACAGCTACTTCCAAGTCAAAGCCTACCTACTTCATCAATTGCTTAAAGTGACATCACATATGTTTCTTCTTGTGGGAGGGAAGTGACCACATATGTTTCTAGCTTTCCTTTAATTCTAAGAGTATTTTCTCCGTCTTCAGATAAAAAAAAATATCTTGCATAATTTTACACATGAGATTAAACATGTCATTTTAGCAGATTGGCAAGTTTGAATATATACATTATTGAGATAGAAAAGACTGTATCCTCGTGCTAGTTGCTGTACACGAAATTCACACACTTTAGTGGTCAAATCCTTTAGTAGTTGATTCAATTTCTTGCACAGTGCATGAATCAGACATTCTTTTTTGTATCACATTTAATATTTCACCCGTTAGTGTTGACAAAATCTATAATAGACTAATAATATTTACCCTATTAGTTTAAACAGAATAACTCTTTTTCACCATGTGTGCATCCTATAGTATGATACACGTAATTATCATTTATAAAACACAAAATAGATGAACATATATTTACCATGAAAATCTTAAGCAAAGGTTATAAGTAAAATTATTAAATTCTGCAGTTCTAGAAATCCAATGAGTTAGAAACATATCTGAGTGACTATATAATTAAAATAAGGATCAAACTCATGGATTACAATCTCATACTTAATCACATGTACAAGAAAGAATTAATAATTAATGAACTAACAAGTTATTACTACAAATCCAGATTCTAGACAAAAGACAAATCAATCAAGGACATTTGATCCTAAAACTAAAATTGTGTTTCATTGATAGCATTTATTCAGAAGCAAATGAAATAAATACAACTATAAGGTTCAACATTCCATTTTGATGAACTAAAAAATAATGAAATCAAATATGATCATTTCCATGATTTTGATTGGATGATACTACACATATATAATGTTACAAATAACAATTAGAAGGACTCATATCTTGAGAATTAAAATCCAGCAACAACAATAGAGAGTGAGCAAAGATTTGGCCAAAAAATAATATAATTCCTCATTTAGCATCTCACTAATTCAAACACTCAAAAATACCTTTGGTTCCAAATAAAACAAGTCCTACTCCATCATTCTTGCTGAATATCTTGTACATAAATGTTAAAAGGGAATATTAGAAGTGAAGCAAAAGATTTAGTAGATTGATCCTCACTAATTTTAATTACCGAAAGAGACTTTAGGGCATTTTTCGTCATCCCCTTTTGATACGTAAGCATTCACCTTAAGATATAATAATTTAGCTTGCAACTTGCTATTATCTACCGGCTGGAGAAAAGGACCAACCTGTTGCAGCATTCTCTAGGTAAACCGATCATTGGTTAAATATAAGATTATCGATGCTTATAATTTTTTAAACCCATGTGCATCTAGTGAACAAGATCCAAAGCCTGTGCTAAGCACAGGTCACAAACTAATGCTTCTGCACATAATGTTTTTTGTTTTGTCAATGCAACCTTGAGAGAAGCGACAAGAGGGATGAACTCACATGCTTTGATAAGAAAGGTATCGTAGATGTTACCAAGGTGAAAAGAGACCTGTGGCGAGATGGCTGAAGAAGTCTTGTAAGCATGAGTAATAAGATTAATTTATGGAACTCGACTTTTGATAATGACAAGAAACATTGTCATATTATTAATAAGGAAGAAACATTAGTGTTTTGGTAGGATTTGTACAAAACTATAGGAGTTATCTTGTTGGGTTTTGTTTGCTTCCTATTTGTCAAAAACTAATGCAGATTTTGGGGGAGCACATATGCACCAGCAGAGGAAGCAAACAGCAACAGAAGAATTGATAACCAGCAAAGAAAATAACCAGCAGCAACACATGAAACACAGCAGAAAAATACAACAACACTGAACATATTTTGAACATGAAGAAATCCTCTTCCCAGCACTTTATTAACCAAAGTTAAACATGACTTACAATCTTGAAATCATCAAAAAGAATTTCCAAATATACAAGAGTTTTACCACCCTATCTTATCTCACTTTCTATTTCAGAGAAATAACATCCTATCTCTCTCAAGCTGCACCACAGCTCCCTTTCTAGAGCTCCCTTAT
>CAIGRQ010005861.1:0-18593 GCA_903798375.1 Fraxinus sp. D2006-0159
AAAGGTAATCAAACAGGGCCTAATTTATATGAGTTTTCATCCATAACATAATATATCTACACTTGAAAAACCGTTTATACTGGAATTAAGAGCAGCGCATGGTATCCTAGGAGCTTACTTTTACCAGGATTTTCTTTTACGAATTTGGGAAAAGTTGATGGCTAATGTCTGGTCTCGTAGCGACACAAAATAAGTTGAATTACTTGCAATTTTCTAAATTGTGACAACCATAAAGATAAAGTTTGTGTCTTTAGTTCTAAATTTGGCTTTATGACTTTTCTCTTTCGCCCAATTTTCAATAAAAGATCTTTAATTTCTTTGCTTCATTAGGTGAGTGAACTTTGTCCACTCCCTCGCCCCGTGTACTTTAACTTGTTAAATTTTAAATTCTTGTCTCAACAGTATGTGCGTGTATATGCTATTATATCTCGACTGACGATGTCCCAAAATACCCTATGTGGTACTCAGATCTGGGCCTGCACTCCAAGTTATTTGTCAGGAGGTAGTTTACCGAACCCCATGAAGAGATCGAACCATTATAGTTGAATCAATTTGGCTGGAATCTATCCCCCGCATAGAATCAAACCCTCATGGCGGGAGAGGTTGTAAGGGGGGTCGACATGAGATCTTTTGTGCAATCTATAATAAGCGATTGACATGATAATTCATTGTTGTCGGCCGCCCTACTCAGCCAATTAGGTCGAGTCTAAGTTTTTTGTTTAAATTATGGGCAATAAAATGGTATTAACATTAAATGCTTATGATTGATTGATGTCATTGACAAGAGGTCCCAACCGTATGAATATGCCACGAATACTTTCATCTCATGGCTAACATTCATCATATTCTACTATAAAAGCTCACACAATGTATTATTTCAAAGATAATATAAGTTTAGACTCTCAAACTACAATCTTGTTGCACTAACTGTTATTATCACAGTCTACCCTAAAGTCTACCCCCTTTTTATATTGGAAACTCGCGTTTAAAGAACCTCTCACACTCATACTTACTACTATTGACTTGACTTTTAGAATACGCACGGTCAACTCTACCACTATCGGAAGAAGTCATGTGTGACTAACGCTTTTCCAAGTGTACAAGAATCAAACGTGGAAGACTTTGGAATCTGTTGGACATGTTGGAGGTACAAAATTCGATATCAACATTTAATGTATATCGTTCTAAAACAAAAGTATTTTTAGTGCATTAACTGCATATGTTTTACTATAAAATTGCAATTTATGTGATTAGTTTTGGATCTAGGATTATATAAGTAATTATTTAATTTTTGTAGAGCTTAAGATTATAATTTATACTGAAATTCAACTCAACAATATCTTCTTTTAATCGAGCTAATAGAAATTTTCGCGAGTATATAAAATATTACACTAAAACAAGACCTCTTATACTTTTTCGAGAATATGTCAAGATATTACATTAAAGTTAAATCAGGTTGCATGATACGATAAAAAACTAAAAAAATTGCTTTGATGTCTAGAGAGAAAAAACATAATAGAGGGCTAACTGAGTTTGTTTGAAATTTTAATGTGTACCAAATATGGACTGATAGTCTTTAAATCTTGATAGAGTATTTTAGTCTTTTATTATGAAATGGGCTTTTACAACTTCAATTTTGTGAGTTAAGCTAATCGTGAGTTGGCAAGTTTGACTATGCTCTTTAGCCAATTTCCCTTACCAAGTGTTACTTTTTGATTTTAGTGGACTCATTCCTCGGCCTGCTTTGTGGAAACACGGATGACTTTTGCAATGAGATTTCTACCGAATAGAAGTTTGAACTTTCTATGGCTGCCGATGTGATTCTTTCTTCTGTTCCGTGTGTTTTGATAAAATATAGTTGTTACTTCCTGGTATAGGTTTTATAGGTTTCACAGAAATTTCTCTACTTCATATTTGGCCCTGTTACGTGATAACACCATTATCATAACTTAATTGGCATCTAAACCGTTGATCATCAATAGTGTACGTAGGGCCGGCCATGACTATAGACAGCGTAGGCGATCGATTAAGACCCTACTTTGATGAGGGCCCCAAATTATGTAAGGTTAATTGATTGGTTGAAGAAAAACGAAAATTATAATTACCATTTTTTTAAAATTATGATTATCATACGCAAACACAAGAAGCTAATAAAATTTGAAAATATAAACACTTCTAAAAAAAATCATATAAATGACGTAAAACCTATCACATTCATTTACGTATAAATTAAATATATTACAGTCATTACTTTCTCTATATATAATTAATTTGGCCTTTTTTTTTTATCAAGAAAGCAAAATTTACGATCATTACTTTTTCTAATACTTCTATAGTGGATCTTACCTTCAAAGAGCTGCTGCTAAAGGCATTGATATTCATTTCTCTCGACTAAATTCTTGCATTTTGTTTTATTTCTCCATTTTTTTTCCAGTTTTTCAATGTGGTTGTATTGATTAATGTTTTAATTAAATTAGTGCTTCTCTATGTGCTATATAATCTGGTTTGGTATTTTCTTGATCCAATTAATATTTTTTTTCCTATTATTATGTGTATACTAAAGTTTAAATCTTGTATTTTGCCTTTCAATTTTTGTAAATACGTTTGATTTTTTAAAATTGCATTTAATTATTTTCTAAATTATAATCAACAATTAATTTATGGGAGAATAAATGGTTCAAATGAATTTTTGAAAAAATGAGGGCCAAACATAGACTAAATATTCATAAGAGCCCTATATTTGAAGTTGGCATAAGGCCTCAAAATATCAGGATCGGCCCTAAATGTACATTGTTCAATGTTAAATATATAAATGGATGTAAAAATGTTTTTTTGGACTAAATTAATAAAACACTATATTTATGTAATCTTATTTTTTAATTCTTAATTAAAGTGATTGATTGCCATATGAAAGAAAGTACCAATCAATTTTTTATGCAATTTAGGACTACTTGGTTTTACGTGTTTAAATTTCTTGGTCAATTTTGGTCCCAAAGGATTTGAAGCTGAAGTCAATGATTGAAATGGGTACCTAACGCGCCTATGCATTTACGATGTCTTTATTCAGTGATTTGTAAATGCGTAGAGGCATGTCCATCCTCGTATTCCTGTGGAATAGTCTCCAAGCATGTACTCTATGTTCACATTTTATTGCATATTTGACCTAATTTATGACTACACACGTGTCGAGGAATTCAAAACATTTATAAAATTGGTGGATCACAGGAAATGTGTGATTAAAATTAAAGTTTGACATATTAAAAAATTGATGAAAATTTATTAAAGTTTTATCAAACAAGCACTAGATTTTTAGGTATCAAGAGTTTTGAGTAATGCTATTTAATATGTATCGCTTGTGATGATTTCCACTGATCTAAGCAGAAGTGAGACTATTGTCATATTGTTGAATGAAATTATATTGCCGACTAATGCTGATAAATTATAGTGATAAATAGCATTAACTTCGGATGTGTCAAACCTTCACTAACTTCACTACAATCTTTAGAGGTGTCGAGATTTAATTGAAGATCAATAAAAATTGGATAGCAGATTTGAACTCGGACAACAAGTAAGGAAATAAAATAAGTTAGAATTTTTTAAGGGTAGGAAATCACTTGTGAAATTCGTAAAACCTTTTTTCCTTTTCCCTAAATATAAAATCCTTAATTATTGTGGAGTATAAAGATATGATTGGCCATCAACAGCCAGCATATGCATCAATCAAAACGCTAATTTATTCTGATTTATTGTAAGTGCCATACAGCACAAGCACATTGATAACATAAAAATTTGATGACAATATATTCTATATATATACCAGATAAAGCATATATTCTCTCATATTTATATATATTTTTAATTTCAATTTGCAAAAATTAATTAAATCGAATTATTAAGTTGATTAACCTATGTCTGATCAACAATAATATCATGTTTATTATGTTGATCATGAAAAATTGCACAAAACAAGTGCTTATTTTGTATAATTTTGTGTAGGAGTGTTAAGTGGAGGCGAATAATTTGCTAGGCGAATTAGTTGCTTGTGAGCTCGCACGAGTTGGCTCACGAGGCAAGTCAGCTCGCTTTAGGCTCGCGAACAACTTACATTTTAACTACAACTTTTTTTAGCTACAAAATGTAATTTTCGAATTAAAAAAATGAGGTGATTTGAGCCCAACTTCTTGAGACAATCCAACTCAAGCTCGACTTGTTTCATGGGCAAGCACGAGCTGACTTGCCGGAAAATGAAATAAACGAGTCGAGTCGACACCCCTAATTCTATGCAGAGGGCATCATGACAAAAATTGTGCACAAATTATTTATTTACAATACGAACAATACTGTGCCTACAATAGGAACAATACAGTGGCTTCTTTTGTCCTTTGTTAACATTTGCCACACACAATTAATCTACAATATCGTCAAGTACCCTTCATACCTTATCCCCTCTTCATTTTTTTTTTTTAATATATATATTAGGTGAAAATAAATATATTCAAACATTTTCTTAACTTGTAGCACTTGAATTAATTTCTTGCCAATACAAAAACCTAATTAACTAGACTCTAGTCTTCTTACCCGTTGATCGATGGAGCAGTTTGGACCAAAACCCACCTTTCTTCTTCCTATTTACATCATCTTCAACTCGATTCCTTGCAACAAAAGCAATCGATCTGCTCTTTTTCAATCCACTAATGCTTAGATTTGCGAAAGATAACGAATAATCCATAATGTCGGAAGCGATCCGATGATGCCTGGCTCGACGACGACGACTCGGGGACGTATAGGTTGAAGAAGAAGCAGAAGAATAATAAACAGGTGAAGTAGAAAGTGAAGAAGAAGTTGAACAAATATTCTTTGTTGAACCAGCAAGTTTTGATAATCTCTCTCTTAGACAGCAAGAACAAACACCAGGCTGTTGTTTGTGATTTGGATGTTTTTGGCACACAATTTCTGGTTCGAAGAAAGCCATGTATGTATAATTTGGCGACTCTTTTAACTTGTGAAAACCCTTTTTTTTTCTCTGTATCTTTATGTGCTAATGGAAATGAGAAAGGGAATGCACGAGGTGTATTTATATTTGGAAGAGGGACACAAGACGTGTGTTCGCACGATAAATTAAAAGACGTGGTCTATTGGCTCGTGTGAAATTTGAGCGAATTTAGGACCCCAAGACTTTTTGCCCACTCTACACTCCTCATTAGCCTTAAAAAATTTTAAAATTTGTTCATCGAATTGTTCACTTAAACCCCTGTTTGGTACACACTAAAATTTTCATTCTCATTCTTCTACTAATTTTTAACCACACGTTTTTCAATAAGATAATATTTTTTATCACATCATTAATTTTTCCTTCTTTTTCAATTACACATTCTCCATTGATATCTAACATTTCAGAATACATTTTTTCAAAATAATGTGGCTCAAACACACCCTGAAATTTTCATTTTCATTTTTCTACTCATTTTCAACCACACAGTTTTCAATAAAATAATATTTTCTATCACATCAATAACTTTTCATTTTTTTTCAACCACGCATTCTCCATTAATCTATTATTCCAGAATAATTCTTCCAAAATAATGTAGCTCTCGCTAAATAAAATATTTTTGAAAATATTTAAATAGATTCAAAAATGACTTCTTAATTATAAAAGTAACTTTAAGCTCCTCAAAATTTATACCAAACAAGCCACTAAATAAATCTAATTCAAAGTTAATTCTTCGCAGCCGACTTGACCATAGTTTGGAAAGAGGGTGGGTGTGGGCCCATGGGGTGAGGGGGCGGTGTGGTGTTGGTTTAGTGGGAACCCTGATCGTGAACCCTTGAGATTTTTCATGTACAATTGAGATTTGGGCAAAGGTAGAGGACGGTGACATTTGGATGTCATAACTCTTTCTCCGTTGGGAAGTCGGTTTAGATGGGGAGTGTGTATGTCACGACTGCTCCTAACTACTTGATAGTCAAAGCAAGTTTAATTGCAATTTCAGATACAAATTTAAAAAGAATAAGTTCTTCTTACGGCAGTCCAATACAATGAATCAAAAACTATAAAATCAAAACCAAACTTTTAATTAGAATTCCTTCGACAAAATACGTACAATTTATGATTATTTCGTAACATGTATGCCCTTTTTTGATTTATTTAAAAGTCAGATTTTTAATAGATTTTAATAAAAATTAATTACATGTATTGATAAAAATTACAGATTTCATAAAAATATAATATTAAAACTGAATTTGAGAAATAATAAATTTTAAAAATGAGAGGCCAAACATGATCATAATAATATTATGGAACAAGTTAAGCCCCTGTTTGAGCTATATTATATTTTTCATTCCTATTCTCATTCTTCTACTTATTTTCAATTACACATTTTTCAATAAAATAATATCTTCCATTACATCAATAATTTTTTTTTTTTTCAATCACATAACCAAAAAAATGCATTCTTGACTATAAAATGTGTACCAAACAGGGGTTAAGTAGACAACCGAAGGGTGGTGTACGAGGAAGTGCATGGGCATTGTAATTTGTAACATGAATTGCATCACGGTGCTGCAATTTGCTACTTTACATGATTTGTTTCTCGATACCGTTCTAAATGGTTAAAATATCTATCATGTTACATGTACACTCTGCCAATATCCCCTTTGATTTCCTCAACAATCTTTCCCTTTACCGCCTAGATTACAATTATGTTACACAAACATGTTTAAAGACATGTTCAAAAACGAGGAGATACGTGTCGACACATGATTGGACAGTTTGAAAAAAATAAAAATACAACACCCAATTATTATCTGTTACATCACCTTGTCCTTTCATTTCTGTTTTTGAATCTGTCCAATGAGCATTATTCTATGCTAGATAGTAGGAGTGCAAGGCTAGATGTACAGGAGAATGTAGATCTAATATAATTGTTAAAATATTAGCATTTGGACATTCTGTGCACGTGCTACTGTCCCACGAACAAACGACCAATCATCAATTATAGTGCCAATACTCCATATTGATGCAAATTTTTGTGCGTATATGTTGGTCCACGTAACACTATTTAATAATTAAAGAATTTCTGGTTTTTATTGTAAGTTTGAGTTCAGGGACTTAGACCGACAACACTATACTTGGTTGTGCACACGAGTGAAAAGTAGGGTTGCACTGGAACTTCACTTTACACCATTTCTTTTGACAATTTTGCTATTTGTATAGTGTGAATCATCTTTACAGATGCAATGTTGAAAGCACTGTATTGATCAACTAAATTTTTTGACCCCAGCTCAATTACAGAATGTCACGTAACATTCTATCACATTACATGTACAAAATTCATGTATATGTAGATAAAATTGGATAAAAAGTGGATAAAATTTGACTTATCGAATGTGTAGATAAAATTAATATTTAATCAACTTATAACCTTAAAATTTTACCAAACATACCATTTTTTCCCTGTACCCATAAAAAGTACAAGCTTGAAATTAGGAGTTTTAGCCCCCAGGGCAAATCTCCCAATCGATTCCCCACAAAGGTGGAATTGTCTTTGTTGCAAACGGGAGTTACCATAGGGTTAATAGCTCAGGCCTATCCATAAGCTCTCCACCCTGGCTCCTGGAGGCACATCCTGCGATTTACCTCTTCCACGATGGTTCAGAGCAGGTCGGTGGGGGACCCTCAAGGTTGGAGTTCAACCTTTTTTGAAATTAGGAGTTTTAAACAAATTCTCTAATCTCTAATATATTAAATATAACATCTAGTGAGAATTATTTTTTGAATGATTATAGTCATATTACAATTGAATTATTTCAATAATATCTACTTTCGTTTTTCAATATGTATTTAATTTACAATGTGTAATAAATATAACAAAATCTTGTAACAAATATTACAAAATCATTGTTCATGCATGTATTCCCTATTATTAATTAATAATTAATCAATATTCACATACATTTAATTAATATTAATTAAAATTTCAAAGTCACATTCATGCCCATGTCAATTTTATTAATTATAATTTCACATTCAAGAATGTAATTTATTGTTCATGTCTATATATGTTAATTAACACCCAGTTTCATTAAATTGAAAATTAAATTACATTCATTTAATATAAATAATTTTACATTCATTGTCACGTAATAATTCTAAACTAATTACCATTCACGTTAATTAATGTATCATATTTTCCATTCATCTTCATTTATATATTTAATGTGATTCTAATATTCATAATCAAGTACGCATTTTCGACGAATGTGTTTTACTCACGAGCTTTATATTATTTTAACTTGACTATTGGTTAGATCTTATGAGTGTTGAACATTTTTAATGTGTTTATTTGTATTGTTTTATAGATTGGTAAGGTGGTGCAAATCATTGGAAAAGTAGAGAAAACAAGGCTAATGACATAAATCGAGGAGAAAAGAGGAACAAAATGGCAAAAGAGTTAATTTCCTATCTCAAAAGAAAAGAAAAGGAGAACATGTCATCGAGGGGTGGCGCCGAGAGAAACAGAGAAGTAGAAGTGTGGCGCCTTGGTACCACTAGTGAACTAGAAAAATAGAGGCACTATGGCGCCACCCAAGAAAATTATACGGCATTGTCTGAAGTCAATTGGACTCGATTTTTAGCCCATTTTGAAGCCCGTAAAAACTCTATATTCGGTAGAAACATGGGGAGAAGTATAAATATAAGAATGAATGCATCTTTGAGGGGTTCCACACATCGAGAGACACAAAATACAACTTAAAAATTAGAGAGTAAAATCAAAGGAGAAAAATAAAGAATCAAGGGTTTGTAATCAAAATTTGGAACAAGAAGAGAAACTTGTTTCAAGATTCATCCATTTTTCTACATCTCAGTTCAACATCTGGTGATATACTTCATTATTAATTATTGTTGTTCTTTATCAATCATGAGTAGCCAAATCATACATTATGACAAACAATGTAATCTAATTTAGACCCTCTTTATTTCATACAAGATTCTAGCCCTTTCATCATATATGTGTTGATTTTATCCATGTATTTAATACTTTGAATTACTTTATCAATAATTCAATAATTTTGTGAATATTTTACAAATTGAGAGGTGAGTTTTAGATTTAGACTACATATTAAAATTTGATAATTTAGTATAACGTATAGAAATACATATGCTAATTATTACTGTCGTTATATGAATTTTTAGATCAAGTAGTTCATTGAACTAATATTGATTTGCATAGGGATATGAGATTGAATTGGTTAAATATGCTCAATGAAAACTTGAGACTGGTAAATTAAATATAATAGAAGAATTCGATCGAACACTACATTAAATTTATGAATCTTGAATTAAGATTTAATGGTGATTAATAGATAAAATTGTTATGTCCTAATATATATTCCATATTTGAATTTTCAATCGATCTTTGTGTGCATATTACTATTTCCAATTAGTAGAGATATAGTTAGAAAAACAATCACCAAATTACAATTCTTTGTTTTTCATCAAAAAGAAGTTAGAAATAATAAATTAAGTATTAAATTATAGTTTTCATGAGAGTGACAATCTAGATTCAAATGTCCACTATATTACTTGTTACAATATCGTATACTTGAAATATATAAAACGCAACAATTTTAAATCACTTATAAAGATTAACATTTATTTTCAGAGACTTGTATTTCTCTTATATTTAGATTAGAAGGGCAAATAAATGATCAAATATTACTTTTACATCACTTATAAAGTATTTTAAAATAATATGCAACGTACATTCAACTTTGACTAATTTATTTAATTATTACAATGAGATGACCGCTCGTACTTGTTTTTTAAACCGTAAAAGTTGTTTAAAAAATATGGTCAAATCGATAATTAATTTCAATTATACATTTTCTGAAACTCATTAACTTTTATGTACTTTTAATCATACATTTAATAAATTTTGTTAAAAGTTGACGAAATGTTTGATTTAAGATATTGATGAAAATTGTGGATATCAAAAAATATGTGGCTAAAAATAAAAATCAAGCTTCATTATTTTTTATTTTTTTTATCAAAATTCATTAAAAAAAATAAAAAAATTATCAAATATTTTATCAAACAATTACATACGCCAAAGGCTAAATGGAAGCACAATAAATGAAAGAATTGCTAGTTTGCTGTGAAAGATAGTAAACATATCCTGAAATTCCTCTCCCGTGTCTAGGATGCATCAAATTTGAGAAATTCGTATCTACAGTGTAGTAAATTAATTAATGATTGTTGAATAAACTTTACGTCACTATTCATTATCGTGGACGAAGTTCTCCATGTAAGAATCTTTTTAATGATTTTCTATTATTCATTTTTCCTTATTGTTGGGGATTTAGGCTTTCCCTCAGCTCCAAATCAATCCAGAATTATAAAAGGAAAAAAGCACCAGCAGAATGTTACAGCAATACATCAAGAAAATAACGCAGCAGAAGGAAATGTGAACCAAAAAGACAGAACACTGAAGAACAGATTTAAACAGGAAGAAATTATTTTCCTCTCCTTCTTTATTAACCAAGAAGACTTACATTCATTCTTCATTGAATCAGTAGAAAGAATTTCAGATAGGTTCATCTCCAATCTACACTTTCTACTCCAGAATTCTACTTACTACGTAACTCTATTCCAGAATTCTAGTTTTTCACTCTCGAGCTCTCCTTTTCTCACAGAGATTCACTCTCATTTCGAGCTCTACCTTTCTGTATTTTCGAGCTCACTTTTTCTCATATTTAAGGCTCCTATTTATAGACCTAAATGGAGTATCTAATCAGTTAAAAACTAACCAACTAACTAGGCTCCACTAGACTCCAACTGAAAAACCCAAAATGAGGCTCCTCCTTTGCAATAGATTCTCTTCCAACAGCTTTTGCAATAGCTAAGGAATCTTCAAGAAATCACTCCTCTACACTTATCATCTTTAAGGACTAGTGACATAGTGTCATATGATAGTTGGAATTAGCTCTTCCTAGGTTGCTTCGTTCATGGTCAAGTCCAAACGATAGTTGATGGGCCTTCCAACGTTGGAACTATTTTGAGGTGATGTTCCATGAGGAAACTAGGTCCATTATTGCTATTATATTAATAGTTGAAAAATTAGGCAACCCAAATATTCACTCATCTCTCTCTATCGTTTCTGCATTCCTTCACCATCTTCAACGACGGAGCAAAAAAATAAAAAAAAAACTGGATAAATTGACAAGAATTCCAATTTTTTGTTTCGCTGGTACGTCAATATGGGTGCACCCAAGATCAAAGCTGACCAAGTCAATTTGGAAAAATTGTCAAGAATGCCAATTTTTTGTAATAAGTTGTAGAGTAGAGAGATAATATATAGGGTTGATTAATTGGTTGGGAATTGGAATCGTGGTTTAAGCTAGGTCTATTTTTCAAAATAACTTAAAAAGACTTGAACTAAATGGGCAAGGATTGGGATTTATAAGTTATTGGGTTACATAATTTTTTTTGCATAAACCCAAAACTATACAAAAAATTTAAAATCACTCCCCAATGTCCGAAGTACAGTGCGGGCCGATGTCTACTCTAGACTTAAGGTGGCTCCAACTCACCTTCAGCCC
This sequence comes from Fraxinus sp. D2006-0159, assembly GCA_903798375.1. Classification (NCBI taxonomy): domain Eukaryota; kingdom Viridiplantae; phylum Streptophyta; class Magnoliopsida; order Lamiales; family Oleaceae; genus Fraxinus; species Fraxinus sp. D2006-0159. Next base: position 11,599 of record CAIGRQ010005861.1, read on the forward strand.
TTCCTCTCTCCACACACACTCTTTATCCATCAACCTAATTACCACCAACAAACCCACGAATCTCTAGCCTCGGACCACGTTACAAATGCAACCTAGCACCACCATGCGAAGATTGGGCTTTGTGGCCAGATGGTGACTGTCCACCATGGCTATGTCTATGTGATCTGGTATAAAATTTGTTTCTAATCATTTTAAACTTTTTAGTGAATAATCACCTAAAATTGATTGAAAGTTTGATAGGATGAGTAAAATACCTTATGCTAATATAGTTGGTTCTATAATTACAAAACCCGACTTAGCTCATGGAATAAGACATTGGTTTACAGAAATTGATTTTATTGATGGATTTGTTATATTATATACATTCGAAAGTGTATTCATTTAAGTAAAAAATCATGTGTTATAGAATAAAGCATGTTGATCTCAAATTTCATTTTGTTAGAGACATGACTGAGAAATGTATGATTACATTGGTTATAATTCCAATTGAGTACATTTTTGTAATAATAATAACTTTTTTAGCTAGTACACCCCTAGGATTCTTGGTGCAGAGGAGTCTTTGTCTTGGCATTCATTGCAAGTTCGCTAGTAAGTTGCAGTTTGCTGTGATCGAGATGGACTATTACAAAATTGATATGTGCAAAGTTTTTCAGTGTGAAGTCCACACTGCATAATCAAAAGGTATATCTGGATTTTCAAGAAAGTTGAAAATGAAAGTTTCCCTTTGTAATTCTTCAATTTTATAACAAGACATCCTAGGTCAAGAAAATAAGGTCCCATCTCTTGCGTATTTTCATAAGATCAAGAAGAGATGTAAAGAGTAGTTGGAGGATCAATTTGGATGTTACTTTTACATGGAAGAGCGACTTAGATGTTTCTATTAGACGAGGGATCAACTAAATATTTGGATGTACAATGGATGATCCTAATAGTTGGAGGATCGATTTATTTTACCCTTAAAGTTGGAGGATGAACTTAGATGTTTCTATTAGTTGGAGGATCCATTAAGATGTCTCAATTGATTGGAGGATCAACATAGATGTTAATAATAGTTAAGGGAACAATATATGTTTCCACTAGTTGGAGGATCAATGTAGGTATTCAGAATAACTGGAGGATCTATTTAGATGTTTCCTTAAATTGGAGGATCAGTTTAGATATTTCAAATATATGGAGTGTTCGGCTTATCTGAGTTCTTCCACCAACTATTCGTAACAATCTATATTGATGCTCCAACTAGTAGGAAAATTTTACTTCATCCTTCTGCCGTATGAAACTTCTAACTTGATCCTCAAACTATTACAATAATATAAAGTGATCCTCCATCTATTTGGAATGTCCACAATGCTCATCCAACTACTGGAAAAATCTGAGTTAGTCCTTCTATTTGGAACACACAAAATGATCATTCAACATTTGAATAATCGGATTTAGTCCTTCGTCTATTTGGAAGTACAAAGTAATCATCTAACTATTATAAAATCTGGCTTAGTCCTCCAACTATATTAAACATCAATCTTGACCCTTAAACTATTGGATATCTATTTTGAAAGACCATTGTAATCATCCAATTATTAGGAAAATCTTATTTAGTCCTCAACTATGTAAAACATCAATCCTGATCCATAAACCATTGAAAATATATGTTAGTTTAGTGCACATATTGATGCATGGTGATTAATTAACCCTAGAGAATGTATCTTAGGGCATATATTTGGACTCTCAACTCTCAAGACATCAAGATTTTGCTTCTTTAAAAAAATTCCCCTCCAAAACACTTGCATCATGAAGTCTTAATCATAATAATGGTTGTCATGGCATAAATAAAATTGTAAAAGGTCATTGTCAAATCATCTACTAGTTGCATATTAGATAATAGATATAAGAATTAATTAAATTTCAAAGACATCACTTTCGGAAAACAAAAAGATTATGACGAATCGAAGATATGTACAAGTACTACTTGTACTAGAATAAGTACAAACCATTTTCTTGATTTTCTTTCTTCACGGCCGTCTATATAACCAGCTTATAAATTGTAGCATATTTTTAATAATTGACACTACGACGACTTAGCCACTATTATTTTCTAATAACTCTAATTAGATGTGTAAATTAAGTTGAATTTATATTTGGATGATTTGAGAAAACATTCTGATTTTTTTCTCTTAACAAAATGGTTAACAATTTTTTGCCCAAATACTGTATTGGTCACCGGAAATTCGAGTTTTTTTAATAAGTTTATTCAAAGATAATGGTATGTAGGCAATCTCCACATAAATAGAACAGCGAGTTGTGTCTTGGTATAAATGGAGTCTGCTTAACCTCTAATCAAGTTAGGCGATTGCCTAAGATCCTATATTTAAGGGAAAATAAGAGCAGCGGTCTCTAATCTTTTCATTTTTTTTCAGACTTTACCATAACCTTCATTTTATGCTAGAGAAGGTCCATAACCTTTCGTAAATATGCAGATGGGGTCCATTTAGATAGAATCATAGAAACCGTCCAAAATACCGTCAATCGACCCGAAAATTAAAAATTAGGTATATTCTTTTTAATGAGGGGTAATTTCGTCCAATCAGTATTTCTCATTTGATTTAAAAATTGAAAAATAACTCATTATTTCCCATTCACCTATTCACGTTACACAAAGAGAAAGAGAAACGGCCATCTTCTACAATGTCTGGTGAAGAAAGTCATGAATCTGATGACAATATTGAAGATTTTGTTTGTCACATACAAGGCTTTTTCCTGCTCCTGTCTAAGGTGAGTATTTCTCTTCTTTCTTTATTTTTTATAAACTTTTGAAAATAATGGGACTTTTCGTTACGAACTGAGCCTTGACGTGGCTTCTTCTATTGCAATATTGTATGTTTTTTTTTTTTCACTATTTTATAGATTTGGTAGTACCATAAAACATGCAATAGCTATAGATTCACATTATGCATTCATGTACTGTGAGACTAAGGTTTGGACCTAATGATCATTTTGATTGAATTTGCAATTTTGTGTACAAGCATGGTAAGATAGCATATCTGGACTACATTAATCCAAATTGGTTTAATAGATTTTTATTGGACAATGCCTTAAAAATGTTGGAATACCCCCTCCAAAAAAAAATGAGGTATCTCTATAAGATTAAAACGAAGAGAGTGGGATATCATTCTGGTTGGTGAGGAATGCAAACTTCTTGAATTCAGAGAAGTTGTTTGGGAATAAGATGATTGCTGAGTTGTAGTGTTTGCCCGTGGTTGAAGTGTTGGAATTGTCATGGGATGAAAATGTGAGAGATAATATTTTCAGTTGTGGATGTTGACACAAGTGAGGTTTTGGAGAAGGTGGAAGAAAAAAGGGAATGCAGGGGATGATGGTAAACTTGAGGACCATATACACTATGCTGTGGAGGTGTATGATGATTTTGTAGATGGTGATAATCTGTATACAGTGTGATTTGATTTAACCCAGCAACTGACATACAAGATCCAAAATTGTAGATAGGTAGTGATATTTTGTACTTCTTTCCTTTCTTATTATGTAGGAATGGTATAACAAAGACAATTGACATGCTCTATTCCGTGTAGGCATGAGATTTGACAGCATAAAGATATTGAGGGATGCAGTGGTACAATATTTAGTAAAAAATGCAAGACAATTAAGATAAGGTTAATTACTTGGTTGGTCACTAAGCTTTGCGCAAGATTCTCAAGGAGTCACTGAACTTCAAAAGTTTCCCCATTAGTCACTGAATTTTATAAAAATTCTCACATTAATCAATGAGTGATGGATACGATTATATTTTGTAATGCTCGGTGACTAACAAAGAAATTTTTGAAGTTCTTAATGAATGTGATTACATTTTTAAAGTTCAGCGACTAATAAGGAAACTTTTGAAGTTTAGTGGCCCCTTCTAAACCTTATGCAAAGTTCGGTGACGAATCGGGTAATTCTTCAATCTCAATGTTTTTTTAATTCTTTCTTTCTTTCTTTTTTCTATACTCCTACCCCATAATTTTATTCTCTATTGCATCGTCACACTTAGAAAAAGAATATCCTTTAACCCGAGGGTAATCAACAAGGTTGGGGATAGGACTACAAAAAAAATAGAAGAAAGAAAAAGATTAAACAAAAACATAAAGATTGGTTAATTTCCCGATTCATAATTGAATTTTTCTTAAGGCTTCTAGGGAGTTACTGAACTTCAAAAATTTTCTCGTTAATCATTGAACTTTACAAAAGTTTCCCCATTAGTCATCGAGTGATTGATGGGGGTTATATTTTGTAAAGTTCAATGACTAGAGAAAAAACTTTTGAAGTTTTCAGTGATGGATGAGATTACATTTGTAAAGTTCAACGACTTTTTGAAAACATCACGTAAAGTTAAGTGGCTAATCAGATAATTAACCTCAGATAAGATATGTGAAGAATGATTCAACGACTTTTTGAAAACCTCACATAAAGTTTAGTGGCTAATCAGATAATTAACCTCAGATAAAATATGTGAAGAATGAAGAAACCAGACAAAGGGTGAGTTATGAGAATGACCGTCCATGGGAGTTATATGCCCACCAACACCTTCAAAGGATGAATATACTTGCAAAATGGTGTGGTAGAAAAAAAAGAGTAAATGCTAGGAACTTGGCAAAGAAATACATACATAAATTCAGATCAGATCCAAAATTGTCCATGAGTAGTTTTATTGAGACAATGAATGAGTCTCAGGCATAGAGAAAAGCATCTAGATCAAATGAGTCTCAGGCATAGACTAAAAAGAAGGGAAAGAAAAAACGAACTTAGTTTGTACTGCTTATGTGTTGTCTATGATCTTTTGTAAGGGATTAATAACATTCTAAACCAAAGATGATCTTTTGACATTTTTGAAAAATATGAACTTGAACTTCTCTTTTGACGATATACATTTCAAGTGAAGATGAAAAGAATGCTCAACATTGCAATCTTTTTTTTAGTGTTATAAATTCAATTTTATGTTTTATATATATATAGGAAGTGGAAATTGTCGTATTTAAATCAAACATTGTCTAGGAACCTTACAAATGGTTAAGGACCTGAGATACAACCGAGTAAAAGATTTCGTACTTCTGTTGAAACTTGTTTTAAAGGTTTGTGACTTCTGATGCAATTGGTTTGAAATGTATGGGACTTCTTCCGCGACAACTGTAAAACGTTTGTCATTGCCTCTGAGACTTGTGCAATTTATTTAGAATCATCGCTGCACCATTTGCATAACGTTTTCCAAACAAAATTTCTCTTCTATTTCTAAATCATTCATTTTCAGCAAAGAAGAGGAATATAAGAGAAACAAAACATTGAAGCACAGTTGAATAATAACATGTTTTATTACTAGAAAATGAGTTAGAAGACAACAGAATACATGATTTGTCACCATGAGACCCACATCACAACATAGAAACTCAACATCTTAGCTCATACCTAAAACCAGATTTAGGTACAGACCTATTTCACTAAAACTCTACATACAAATCCAATGAGCCAGTCTTTCATGTTGTACAAAATCTTGAATGGAGAGTGTTTATTTCATATTCCATCTCCCTCCTAGCTCATTGATGTCCGGAATCTGTTCCTTCAATCTCTCACACATTGGTGGGTCAACCCTGTAGAAGAAATTTATGTTCTAAAGATTGACATAAAATTATGTTGGTGATCATCATTATTGTTGTTGTTACCAAAAAGATCTCTACAACTATTTTACCTAAAGTTCTCATATTGCTTGAGCTACCAGCCCACCTAATAATATAGAAATCATTTCGCTCTCATGGGCATGATGCAGTGGTAAAGTAGGAGGGTTCTCTACGGAGCATCGAATGTTTGAATCCCCGCGACGGTTGGAAGACAACATTTAAATGTTGGAAGGCAGAGGTCCACGGGGAAGAGAACTGTCGAATGTCCGGTCCAAGTGTGTATAAGTTGTGAACGCATTCGGATTAACTCAAGTAGCGAACCAGGGGGAAAAGCCGTCAGTCCTCAAGATTGGTCGGGCGAAACTTAGACACGTGAACCATAAAAAAAATATAGAAATCATTTCCACTTAAATGAAGCTCGACATGCCAAAATTTGGATATTGCCAATTCGAACATTAAAACCTAAGCCATATCTATCCAAGGTAACTTACATTTTATACCTTCATATATTATTTGTTTATATAAATTCATCCATCAAAGTAATCTTAAAAGTTTAATTTTTTTCTTCTTTTTCATACTTTTATATTAAGATCGTCTCAACAAGTAATCGTTTCTCCCATAGCCCTCCAGGCTCCAACATAGAATTAATTTTAGGGCTACTTAGGGTGCCAAATTTTATTAAATATATAAAGCTAAGCATATCCTTGATCGGCGTGACTTTTCCTTCCCCCTTTTGCGCACATAAAAATAAATATATTCTTTGCATGCATAGTTTATTGTGTACGTGCCTAATCAACAATCACTTAATGGATGAAAAAAAAAAAGGGAAGAAAAGAGAAAGTAACTCCAAAAGCAAGTTCGTTTTCACTGCTCATAACACGAGTTGAGTGCACAAAGTGGAGCATGCCACCTTAAGTGCTACCTGCCTCGAACTATCAAAAGTTAACAAGTATTTGTAATTAATTAATTGGCATAATCATAAAGTTAATAAAGTGGGGTTAATTATAAAAATTAAAATAGGAGCACCTGAAGTCAGTGTGATTTGCATTCAAAAAGAAAAAGGAAAGAGGTTAGATATTTTGATTAAATATAATTAGATGTCATTCGAATCTGAATTGATCTAGGACCTATTTGGATCGAATTAAAATTTGATTTTAATTTAAGTTAGATTCAAACAATTAGCCCCCGTTTGGCACCCATTCATTTCTCTTTCTCATTCTAATTCTCATTCTCATTTTTCATTTCAACCACACATTTTCCTAATAAAATAATATTACACGCAAATCAAAAACTTTTCATCACTTTTCCACCACACATTCTTACATCAATCATTATTCT
>CAIGRQ010005921.1:0-12375 GCA_903798375.1 Fraxinus sp. D2006-0159
CTGGATATTCGTTTCAAATTGACGAGGGGCTGATTTGAATCAAATGAAAGATAATGATCATTCATTATCTTATTCCTATTTGAGGGGTCATGGTCCCCAATTGTTGGTGTTCTTCAAGCTTCTCTAGATCCCCATAATGGAGAGCAAAATTGATAAGGAGATCATCAATCAATTGGAAGATCATAACCAATTCATGCGAATAATCAGACATCTATGGATCTATGGTTCAAGGTATGTTTTAAGCTTCTGCTATTTTCATTCTCATTTATTTCAACATGGATGGTTACAAGGTTGATTATTGTTTTGGATCAATAATATGTTTCTATGTTTTCTATCATTTTCTTCATGTGGCCCAATATACTTTCTTTAGTTGCTCCTTGCTCCATTTTTATGCATGCAGCTAATTTAATTTTTATCGAATGCTCCACTTTTGATTGAAAAGAGTAATAATGGATTCCTCTTCTCTCTGAATTTGTCAACAGAGGCTGCGGTGGACTTTGGTTGAATTACTCCCAATTTTCTTGACCTTGATTTCCTTCTTCTTTTCCAAAATCGGAACTAGCCATTTTTCAACCGTTCGCCAGAAAATTCCTTTGTTCAGGAAATTTTCATTACCTATTTTACGTTGTAGCTATTTTTTCTTCATTTCTCTGCCGGTTTTTCCATTTTCAGTGAGGAAAAAATGTTGGATGCTTTCAGCTTCCTTGACATCACCTTAAAATTTGCAATTTCAGTTTCCATCAATTTTTTTTGCTCCATTTCTAGTAAGCTTTCTCTCATTTCTTGGTTGCTGTCTTTGCCCCTTTTTCTGTAGAAAGCTGTCCATGAAATTATTCCTAGTGGTCTTTTGATTGTGGTATAATATGATTAATGTACCGTTTCTAACAAACAACACCATCTAAAATCCCAAAAAATGAGTCAACAGAATCACTGTCACATCCCATCCACGTGGACCTTTGCCTTGTTATGAAATGAATCGCATAAATATAGAAGTAAAAATGGGCCAAGTGGGCCTAATGAGTCATACTCAAGCCCAATATAAGATATTTTATGGGTATAACAGATAAGATTCGTGGTGTTTAGTGATAGGTTATCAACAATTTACGTACAAGATGTGAATATAAAGACAAATGTAGAATCTCTTATTAAACCAATTAAAAATGACATCATTTTGCTTTTGTATCAAGAATGTCTCAAGTATTTAAAAAAAAAAAAAAAGTACTTCAATTTCGTTATATTTGCTTTCAAAAAACTTTTTGGTCATAAATCAGCTTATTATGTGTCTACAACAACCTAAAATCTTTGGCACAAGTTGAATACACCAATTTCTTCTACTTTCATAATGTTATGGGATTGAGCTTCTATTTGACATGTAGTCAATCAAGAGACTATTGTGGATCGAGCTACTGATAGTAACAGCCCAAAATACATGGAAAGAAAGGAGTACTCTATTTGTAATAATCTTAAATCTTATATGTGACTTAATTACAGAGTTTGGAAACTAATGGACCAATTTGAGATCCATTCAATTCTTCAGGGACCAAAGCCGAAAGTTTTTAGAAATAGGATTTTGGTCAACTATATATGGAATCCAGAGTTTTTAGTGACTAAATAAGTCATTTGTATAATGTATTCAATGTGCACAAGTAGGTTTGTCATTATATTATTAATCCTTTTCTCTAAACGTTTATATTATTTTGTAGAAATGCTATTTAAAGCTATGTGAGAATCGAAAATTATAATACTCTACTTTATTGTTTAATTTTTTAGAAGTTTGAATTTAAATGAGTACTAATTTTTATTTTTTAAATTTGGATTATTGTATATTTTTATGGGTTGGTTGACTTTAATATTTTAGTATTTACTTTTCGTGATTAATGATAATTTTTAGTTTGTTTGATTTTATTAGTATGATATTAGCTTGTAGGAAAATAATTTATTGGATGTACGCCTTAATTTTTGTTTGTTAAAAAAATATAAATTATAGACATATTCTTAGTAAAAAATTGTGATTTCAATTTTAGTTGATTGTGTTGTATGAATGACAAATATTATTTCATTGAAAATTTCTTATTGAAATGGCAAAAGTATTATTTATATTGAAGTCAAGTAATGAATTGGGAAGTCTAAAATAAATTTAATAAATTTAGAGCTTTAAAAAAACTGTTGGACCGGACCCGACCCGACCCAATTTGGGTTGGGTCGGTTTAGGGTAGGAACCAGGTAGATTCTTATCGTGAGAGGGTCCAAAATCGAGTATGTCAGGTGGGGTTGATTTTGGGCCAAACTTGGCCTGACCCAACCCGACCCAATGCCCACCCCTATCGAAAAGTAATACAGGACATGCTTGTGATATTTGAAAAGTTTAGGAGTTTCGAGCTAAATAATATTTCACTTAATAACAGCGTTCTAAAAAGCGTAAAGTGTGACTAGGCGTGGAGGCCAAACTTCAAGTTTTACGAGCCTAGGCTTGGCGTAAAAAAAAAAAAAAAAAGCATTTTTTTATTTTTAATTTTTAATCATTGTAAAAAAATTCAATAATTCAAATAATACATATCAAATATCTAAAATTATAAAATACTTTATTTACTTAATAATTTTTACATAAAGATAAGTTTCAAAAGTATAATTACATAACATAGATAATTTGTAGCTTAAATTTTATCTAATTTAACTCTTTATTGGACTTCAATTCAATATCTTCTTTTTCATCTAATTTGTCATCTGTATCGTCTAATACAAAATCATCATTCTCGGACTCCCTTATTTCATCTTGATCATTCTCGGGCTACTGAATCTGGGCTGTGGGTTTTATGGAAAAAAAAAAAGGAAAAAATTGGCTCCTCTTAAAATCTGGGCTAAGGTGGAGACGTGCATAGGCGTCCCTAATAACTAGGTGCGCCCAAGAATGCCTAGGTGAGTATTAAGCAGACAACATTGTCGTTGACCGTTTAATTTTCACTTAGACTTAAAGTGAAACATTTTCATCGCGCGCTTTTTAAAACACTACTTAATAATATTAAGTGAACAATCACTTGGTTGAGCATGGACCTAACTAAATATTATAAAAGTTCAAGGACAAGGTTGCAATTATAGAAACTTTCATTTCAAGGTCAATTAGATAGACGACCATTATATGCATGATGTCGACTAAAGTTAAGCAGAAATTTTGAAAGATGTTTAGCCCTTGTTTGACTCCATCATTTTTTTAAAAAACTCTCTCTCATTTCCAACCATACATTTTCCAATAAAATAATATTACTCGTAAATTTAAATTTTTTCCTTAATTTTTAACATATAATCTCTATCAAACTACTATTCCAAAATGTATTTTTAGTCAAAAAGGAGGCTCAAACTGGAGCTTAGTAAGTTCGAGATCACTCGTCCTAATTTATTTTTGGATTCTACATCGTTGAGTCCAACCACCTCGACAAAAGGGTTGCCGGAGAACCTCACATTTAGCTTCAGTTAAGGTGCTTCGGCAGGCTTTTCGACAAGAGTGGACTTCAGTGGATCGGAGTGGATCGAATCTAATAGGCTTTGGTAAGTCATTTGCACTCCACGTGGCTTTGATGGGTTGGCCAGTAGGACGCGTAACAATATTCCCCCAAGTCCATGTATGGTTATTTGTGTCATCTGTGGACTTTGACAGGTTTTCCTATCATGGTTAGTTTTTTTACCAACACAATATGCCCAAGTCCAATTATAGATATTGATATCAGAGTTGGAGTTCGAAGTCAAAACTGATTCTTGCATGTCGTCTTATCCTTGTGTAGTACCAAATTGTTGAAACTTAGTAAGTCGATGCAAAGGAATGCTGAACTGACGAAGCTCCTTATATATTAAAATTGAGCATGTTTTCAATAATAGTAGGGGTGGAAACAAGTCAGCCAAGCCGAGCCATGAGCCAACATTCAAAGAGCTCGAGCAAAATGGATTCGAGCTTTTTTTTTTTTTGCCCAAGTGAGCTGATCTTTCGAGCTTTTAGCTCGGGCCTCAGTGGGTCGGTCCCTTTTTTTAATTTTTTTTATATATAACACAAAGACAGCTACACAACTGCCTATTTCCCCCTTTTCATTTCAGTTTTCTTTTTAATTTTACACGGGGTTACATGGACTCGCTCGACTCGACTCGATTTCCCAAAATGGGGCTCGGCACGAGTTTCAACTCGGTTCTTCCTAGCCTCGGGCCAAGTCGGCTAGGCTTTTTTCAGGCCAAGCCACGGGTAGCTCGAGCTGACGAGCCAAACTGACTCCCTAGATAATAGTGCCAACGACTTGATGTTTAGTAAAATACCAAAAAAAGACAACTGAAGCATTTCGACCTCCAATACACGTACAATCATTACCTATTGAATGCACAATTATGGTCGTCCTACTGCATTTTGAGACCGATGCGTTGAGGCTCATGCGTTAATACACGCATCAATCGGAGGAGTTAATAAGCAAAACTGTTTAAATTCAACACCTTATATGTAGTTAAAAATGGGCGCTTCAGATGAAGTAGATCTAGATCCAAGGCTGAGTTTCGTCCTTTCTTCCTATAAAAGCAAAAATCATGCCCTTGTATCAGTTTTTAACATTTGTAAATATCCTTGAATACCTTCAACAGTCTAAAAACTTTTTCGGGGTCATTTTTGTTCTATGACAACGTCACATTCCTAGAGCTTCTTTTCATTTAGGTAATTTTGTTATATTCCCATGACGTTTAGCTTCGTCATGGAAGGCTTGTGATGTGCACCTCGGAAGACCAATGAGATAATCCCTTTTGGGATCCGATCCTTGCTCCGAAGTGCCCACACTTTTTCCATGTAGGTGGATGGTTTATCCATGTAGGGGCTTTTTCCATGACTGTCAGTTTTGTCATAGGAGACTTGCATTGTACGCTACAGAGAACCAATGAGGTAATCCCTTTTAGGATTCGATCTTCATCTCCGAAGTGCCCACGCTTTCATACATGGTGGATGGTTCATCCATAAAGGGGCGTCTTCCATAACATTCAGTTTCGTCATGATAGGCTTCTGTTGTACGACTCGAATGACCAATGAGATAATCTATTTTCAAGTCCGATCTTAGTTTTCGAGGTGCCCACACTTCCGTACAAGGTGAATGGTTCATCCATGTTTGGACTTCTTTTATGATATTCTACTTTATCATGGGAGGTTTGTGTGTATGCCTCAGAAGACCAATGAGGTAATCCATTTTAGAATTCGATCCTCGTCTCCGAGACGTCCAGGTTTCCGTACATGGTGAATGGTTCATCCATGTAGTGGCATCTTCTATGACGTTTAGTTTCGTCACAAGAGGCTTGTGTTGTAGATGTGTTAGACAAAATGTACTTTTATTGGATCATTTTGAAATATTTACAATGGCTTGAAAAGTTCCTCCAGCCATAAAGCCCGTTCACTAGTAATATATTTTAAGATGTTCTATATTCCATGAGTGGGTTTGCATTTTCCCATCTAGGTCTGCTATCCAATAAGTGCAAGGTCGTAGCTCTTCCTTGATGCAATACGGTCCTTTCCAGTTTGGACCTACGTTCCTACCCCTGGTTCTTTGAAAGATAGGAAAACTCTTCGAAACACTAGATTGTTTATTCGGAAGGACCTTTCTGAACTCTCGCATTGTAGTAATGGGTCATCTTCCTTTGGCATGCAGTTAGTTTCACTTGAAATTCATCCGTCCTTTCATCAAGGAAATTGAGCTCACATCTTCTCAACTTATCGTTGGATATTTTATTGAATTGCAATCGACGTGGAGAATGTAGCCCCGACTTCCACTGGGTTCATGGATTCTGCAATGTAAGCAATTGAGAATGGGGTTTCTCAAGGTTGAGTTCGGCTTGTAGTCTAGATTGCCCACAATACTTGTGGCATTTCATCAATCCATGCTTCCTTAGAGGTGTCAAGGTTTCTTTCTGAAGTACATTTAACCATTTTGTTTACGGCCTTTACTTGTCCATTTGCTTGGGTTAGTCAGGTGTTGAAAAATGCTTCTTGATTCTGAGCTCACCACACAAGTATCTAACGTTCTTGTTATCAAACTGACGCACGTTATCTAAGACAATTGAATAGAGAATTCTGAACCAGCATATTATATTCTTCCACAAGTACTTGGAAGTGTTGGCTTCCGTAATTCTAGCCAAATGTTCAGCTTCAACCTATTTCGTGAAATAATCGATGGCGACGATAGCAAAGATTGCACTACTTCTACTCTTGTAAAGGGATTATATGGTAGATCCCCCATTTGGCAAACAGCCATAGGTTGGATATCTCTAGATAAGAGAGAAACATTGACATTTATCATACTTTCACACAAATTGGATCGCATATTTTTCAAAATGAGCCGATAATACCCTTGTTTTAGTACTTTCATGCCAACGCGAGTTCTCATGCGTGATTGCTACAAACTCCCCAAGAATTTCGTGAAGGATGTAGGTGGCTTTCTCCCCTATGACAAATCAAGTGAGGGTTAACGAAAACCTCTTTTGTGGAGCACATTATCCTAGAATACAAAGTGAGATGTCCTTCTTCTAAGTTTGTAAGCTTCTTCTTTGCCGAGAAAGGTTTGATCTTTAAGGAAAGCTACTATAGGTTTCATCCATGTAGGCGTTCATTCTACCCACATTACATCTTTTTCCTTATCAGTGAAGGGTTCTGAAATGTGTTTAATCGGCACAACCCTTTGTAGTTTTGAGTCCTTGCTACTAGCTAGCCTGGATAAGGTATCGGCTTGGACATTTTCAACATGCAGGATCTTGGTAACTCGATCTTTTTGAAAGATGGAAGTAGATCCATTACCAATTTGAGGTACACAGCCTTGCCCTTGTTCCTTACTGTGAAGTTGCCATTTACTTGACTGATTACTAGTTTGGAGTCACTATTAATGATCAACCTCTTCACTTGCATTTCCGTAGCCAACCATGGGCCGGCCAGTAGTACCTCATATTCAGTCGCGCAGTTGAGCTTGTGTCACTAAGGGGACTAATAAGGACCACACCCTTTCTTGAACCTGTTTCTCCGGATGAACCATCCACGAACAAGTTCCACATGAGAGGTTCTACGATCTCCGTTATTCCGTCTATCCTCAGGACGTTGACAAATTCTACAATAAAATTTGCAAGGGCCTAGTCTTTGATGGCAATTCTTATTTTGAAAACCCATTTTTGCAATCTTCCAGAAGTGTCGGGTTTCTAAAGCACTTGCTTGAGCGGGAAGTTGGTTAACAAGTATTGTGTGAGCATGGAAATATGGCCTAAATTTTTTAGATCTAGTGATCAAGGCTTGAGCTAACTTTTCCATATCAGGATAGTAGGTTTCAAGCGCTAACAATGCCTTATTTATGTAGTAGATAGGTAACTAGAGGGCACCTTCTTCTCTCATGAAAACCGCTAATGAATTCATTGGAGATGGCACAATAGAGTTGCAGAGCCTCCCCAAATTTGGGTTTTGAGAGGATGGGGGCCTGCCCTAGGAATTTTTCCAACTTTTGGAAAGCCTCTTCACCCTCCTCTATCCATTGGAACGTTGTGCCTCCTTTTACGATCTTAAAGAAATAGAGACATTTTTTGGTAGCTTTTGAGATGAAGTAGCTTAATGCTGCCACACGCCATGTTAAGCTTTCACCTCCTTTGGTTTTTCAGGAGACCTCGTCCCGACCAACGCTCAAACTTTTTCTGGATTAGCCTTTATACCCCCTCTAGTTGATCATGTATCATAGGAATTTGCTAGAGGCAACACCAAAAGCATACTTAACGGGGTTCAATCTCATTCTATATCTCCGTAGAATTTGAAAAGTTTTCTCCAGGTGCATTACATATTCATCCGCCTGTAAGCTCTTCACAATCATGTCGTCTACATAGAACTCTGTTATTTTACTAATAAGGTTGACAAATGTTTTATTAACAAGCCTTTGATGGTGGCCTCGACATTTTTTGAGGCCGAAGGGCATCATCTTGTAATAATAAAGACTGCTGCCAGTAATGAAAGAAGTGTTTTTCTTGTTTGTCGAGTGAATGGGAATTTGATTATAACATGAACAGGCATCCATAAAGGTCAAAAGCTCATGCCCAGCAGCGAAGTTCACAAATTCGTCAATCCTTGGAAAATGAAAAATATCCTTAGGACAAACTTGGTTAAGGTTGGAAAATTTAGTGCACACTCTCCATTAACCATTGTGTTTCTTCACTAAAACTATGTTTGAGACCCAATTTGGGTAGATGGCCCCCTAATGAAGACGCTCTTTATCAGCTTCTGCATTTCCTCCTTCAAGGTCTCATATCTCTTTGGCCTTCTCTTCTATCTGTGCGGGGGCAATCGTAGGATCGATTTTTAGGTAGTAATAATTGACCTTATGGTCAATGCCTACCATGTTCTCGTGCCTCCATGCAAAGACATCAAGATTTCTACACAAAAAATCCTTTGAGTCTTTCTTTGGCCTCCGGTGGCAGACCTTTTCCCACCTGCAATGCCTTGGTGGGGATCTTAAGGATCCACCGAAAAACTCTCTAGCTTCTCCACTGGTACTGTTTGGGATTCAAACTCAATAACATGGGGTTGGGTTCTAGTTCATCAAGCATGACCACCTGCTCGAAGGCATCTTTCATCTCGACGTCTTATTGTTCCGAATTTTAGTCTCTCGGGGCATCCACTATATCAACATCCATTAGCACCACATTGGCATCCTTAGGTTTAGCCTTTCTTATCTAGGTAGCATTCTCGTGTTCCTCTTTGGTCATCCCTAACTATGGCAATCCCATACTCAGTAGGGAATTTCATGCATATGTGATGAATGGAGGTGACAGCATATAAGTCTTTTAGGGCAGGTCTACCTAGTACCCCATGGTAAGCTGACCTATTATCTACTACCAAGAATTCCATAAAGTGTAAAGCTGTCTAGGGTGGCTCTCCCATTTCTACTAGAAGAGTTATTTTTCCCTTGGAATGATGTTATCACATGTGAAGCCATACAAGGGGGTTGTGCAGGAGGTTAATTTGTGATCGACGATCATCTTATCAAAAGTGGCTTCAAAGAAGATGTTGACGGAGCTACCGTTATCCCCTCGCATCCCTTCAATCCATTAAAGGCCACAAGAGCCCTTACTCGAGGGCGTCACAATGAAGGAAGTGTACTCCCACAACATCTTCCTGGTAAAGGCGATGGGATGTAATTACCTTCTTCGGGAACTGCTTTCTACTATGTAACTGGTCATTAGGGGTCCTTAGCCTCTCTAGAGTAACTCCTTTGGGAATTCCTTGTATTGTCCCCAATGTAGGGTCCTCCAAAAATTGTATCAATTTCATGGACAAGCATGTTTTCCATATTAATCGAGGGGTACCTAGCCGTCGTTGTCCCTCCTTAGGTCTTTCTCTGTTGCACTCTCTCATCTACCATAGGGATAGCTTTCGACGTGGAAGGCGTCTAACCTCCTCATACCAGTCAGTCGAGAACATATCCTTAGGAGGACGATCATTTTTTTTGTCGTTCTGAAGATTCGTCTGCCTAGAATGTCGGGCGTCTCTACAGTCTACTATGTAATGACTATATGAATGATGATAAGTACAATATTAAGAGGTGTTCGACCTATTCCTAGGTTTCGAACCCCGTACTGACCTCTACTTTTTTGGGTCCTGACCCAATTTGCCTCATGTTGGTTTCGGGGGTCACTTTTCCTTAAGCCCGCGTAGGTACCTCGTTCAATCTGGCTATAGCAATTGCTTGCCCGGAATTGGGAACAATTTCATTGCCAGCTGGTTGTATTGGTGGTCTATTAGGTGGAGGTGAATTACCTTCTACGTTGTCTCTATAAAGATTGAAGACCCCTGCTAGGTCTATTTTGGTGATCCTCGTTGATGATCTCACATCTCATCATTTCCAACAGAGCGTCATAGATGGTATGGTTTTGATTCTATAGTCCCTCCAAAGTGGGTATTCATGTTTGGCCCACCACATAGTATGGATAATGCCTTATGGTCGATGACTTGCACTCAATATGTCATCTCATCAGTAAAGCAGGCTAAGGAACTCTTCAACGTTTTCCCAAATTGTTACCTCATGTCCTAGAGACGTTGGATAGGAGCCTCTTCTCCTTACAACAAATTGTTTCAAGAACGTACTTTTAAACTTTAGCCAACTTTTAATATTCCATGGGAGTAACCCATTATTCCAAATGTGTGCCACCAAGTCAGATGGAAGGCTTTGCATTTGACAGCAGTAGCGATATCTCTAAGACTCATGTACGTTTTGTAACTATTCAAGTGATTAGTTGGGACACCTCTTCCGTCATACTTTGGTATCTTTGGCAGCACATAATGACTTGGGTTCTGTGAGAAAGGCAAATTATCATCATCGTCATCGAGGTCACAAGATCTTTGGGGTTCATCCGAGTCTTCTTCTTTATCTGCCTGATATCTAGGAGGAGGATGAGATGGGTCTGCCTAATCTCTCACCATTTTCTCCCTCCCGTGGCACCTATTTTTAGGCGGTGTAGCATGAGAGACATGTCATTGCCTTTTCTTCTATTTTTTAGCCGCTGGAGGTGGTGGTTGTAGCATATTTCTATGTGCAAAAGGTGGCTAGGATGGCCTTTGCTTGGTTCTCGTGAGGTTGATTTTGTCAAACATACTAACAAACCTTTGCGGCATGTATTCTGGCTCGTATTCTGGAGGAAAATTATACTCCATGTGAACATGGGCATTGGCGGATTGGCCGAGGCACAGTTTGAGGAAATATCAACTCACACCTTCCTTTCAAGGGGCTAACTTTTCTATCGTGCCAGGGAAATGGGGCTATCTGGCTTTGGACGGCATCCTTGCGCGATTAGTATCCATGCATTGCAAAATGGGAGATTGGATAACCTCCATAGCCTTGCAACTGCATGAGGAGTTCTTGCATAGCCATATTTTGGTTGGTTATATTTCTCATGTTAGGATCATGGTTGCTATCTCTCAGGTGAGTTGAATAGCTATCCTCATCCCTCCGCACCTATGATGGTAGTAGGGACGGCGCCGACCTACTTGTGTTGTTGCTTGTGGAACCTCTTCATTAAGGCTTTTTCTTACCCTCCTTGGGGGGGATATCACGATCTGAACTCATTTTTTCTTAGCTAATCTATCAGGTTTTTCCAACTTTTGGGGCTTCCACTTGTCCTTTTTCAAGAAACAAATCCTTTTTCAAGGTGAATACCCAGCTATTTTCCAACAAACTTCTTCCGCAAGAATGTTTGTGGTTATAGTAGTTTTTCTCACAGACAACGTCAATCTGTTGACCTCGTTTTTTGCACTATTGACGTAGACCAGATACCAAGTTCACTCGTGCTAACGCAACCTAATTTCAACACGTGTAGACTGATTACTAACAATAATATCTCAAATTTGAATGTAGGAGAAGCTTTATAACACGAAACAAATATGATCGGAGATAGGATATATGAGCGAAATTGCATGATAAGGAACGAATAACAAAAATCTAACTAAAGATCAAGATCAAACCTCTAACTTTAACAATAAAATTTCAAACTAAGAAGGGGAGAATACATAGATCGTAGTTGATATATTCGCATTACCCCCAAAAATGACACAAAGTGGTGGATATTTATAGTGTTACATATGAAATGGTGACCATTGGATGAAGAGACCCGTAGCCTCATCTCCTTAACCGAGGCATCGTATTCTAGGTATCAATTTTGACTCAACTAAAATGTCCCCAAAAATGGGGCAGCCACTTTATAGTCTATGCTGACAAGACTGACTTTTTTACTTATTACAAATGTCCATTCAATCTCTCCAACAAGATTTCATAAATTCAAGTTCATCAAATGTAGGTCATCACTCTACCTGATTGAGCTTCGGATTCTACTTCGTTGAGCTTCACCACTCCGATGAACGAATTTAGCTTCTGTTAAGGTGCTCAGACAGACGTTTCGACAAGAGGGGACTTAGATGAATCGGATCTAATGGGCTTTGGTAGGTCATTTGCACTCCACGTGAGATGCCATGTGGCTTCGGTGGGTTAACCAAGCAGGACGCATAACAGTTTGTATCAGAATTATAAAGGGTTTCATAATTTTGCATAGTTTTACGTATGTTTGATAATTTGTTAGTGATCCATTGATAATTTGAAAATAAAACTCATAGACATGCAAAAGAGAAATGATATCCCCACTCGGANGGGCTTTGGTAGGTCATTTGCACTCCACGTGAGATGCCATGTGGCTTCGGTGGGTTAACCAAGCAGGACGCATAACAGTTTGTATCAGAATTATAAAGGGTTTCATAATTTTGCATAGTTTTACGTATGTTTGATAATTTGTTAGTGATCCATTGATAATTTGAAAATAAAACTCATAGACATGCAAAAGAGAAATGATATCCCCACT
>CAIGRQ010005986.1:0-11237 GCA_903798375.1 Fraxinus sp. D2006-0159
TTTTGAAAATGAAAATGGTGATTTGAACATTTTGCAAATGGTGGTGCATTGATTTTTTGGTTTTGATTTTGCGGTAGTTTCTGTGTTGTGGTGTAGCTGTGGCGGCTGGATCTCTGTGCGTGGCTATTGTGGGTTGTCAATAGTGTTGATCGGTAGTCTGGGCGATGGAGGTCGTGACGGCGTCGGGCGGATGGGACGAAGAGTTTCTGTGACCAACTATTTGATCGATCTATGACCAAGTAGTTGGTGTTTTGGGATTGGGGGATGGGGTGTTTCGGTATATGTGACCAACTATATCAATCTGTGATCAAATTTTTGTGGTGTAGTGAGATTGGAGGACATGTGTTTGGGTGTATGTGACCAACTATCTAACTGTGACTTTAAAATTTGTTAATCTGTGGCCAACAAATTTGGAAATTTGTGACCAACAAACTTTCTTCATTTGTGATTAATTAAAAATTTGTGACCTATAAATTTTTTCAATTGTGACCTTAAAATAATTTGTGACCAATTAATTTGATATGTTGTGACCGAAAATTATATTTTCAACTGTTTAATAAGATATNAACTTTCTTCATTTGTGATTAATTAAAAATTTGTGACCTATAAATTTTTTCAATTGTGACCTTAAAATAATTTGTGACCAATTAATTTGATATGTTGTGACCGAAAATTATATTTTCAACTGTTTAATAAGATATATGTAACCTCAGAATCGGAGCAGTTACCGGAATTCAGTAGTGGCAAAACGGTCATCGAAATAGTAGTCGGAATTAAGCGCTGCAAGAGAACATTCATCGGAGTTGTCGCTGTAGTTGTCGCCGATCACCGAAATAGTCGTCGAAGCAGTGGGAGTGGTGGAGGTGGAGGTGGAGGTGGAGTGGGCTGGGTCAATTATATTATATTACAATTAAATATTTAATTTAATAGATTAATTGTAAAATATAATTAATTAATTAATTCGTAGAAAAATCTGAATTTTATAAATTTAAATATTGGGGTCTGATTTTTTATTTCATGAAAGATAATATCTAACCCATCAATTTTTCCCTTTAGACAAATCAGTATGAGATGATTGAGTTCTCTATAGTTTCGAAATTTTTGTCTTATCTTAGTTGTAAAAGACTGGTTCTATCAATAATCCACTATCGATAATATAGCCTTCAACAGTTGAATAATAATATTTTCAGTGGGCAAGCCGAATTAGAGGTAGCCCAATTCTAGATTTGGGCTTAGGATGTAAGCCCAAGTTCGGTCCATCTCACAAAGTAAAAGGATTAGCCATCCATCATCTCTGTCCTAAATACTCCACAGTTGTGGAAAGTTGGATCAAGCTCTCTCCGCCAAACTAAAATATATGATTATACTAAGTCAAATTAAATAAAAAATTAGTTTAAACATCTAGAATATATTAAATACTGCATCAAGTGAAAATCATTTTTTTAACGATTCTAACCCTATTATAATTCAATTTTTCAATACATTACTTTTCGTTTTTCAATATGTAATTAATTTATTTAACCTTTCAGTTACAATCAATTTACATGTACATTTGACAGATTAATTTCACTTGTGTGCTTTCATTAATGTATGAATTCTCAATTAATTAACATACATATTCATTTAATAAAATCTCGTCTTCATTTATACATTTCACTGATATTAATTCTAATTCAAATCTCACATTCAAGAATGCATTTCATTATTCGCATTCATATATGTTATTTAACATACAATTTTACTTAATTAGAAATTACATAAAGTATTTAATATTCATTGTCACGTATATATATTCTCTAGTATTAATTCTAAATTAGTTAACATTTACGCATATTCAAATATTACTTTTACAACACTTATAAAACATTTCATAATAACGCGCAATGCACGTCCAACATTGACTAGCCTTAGCAAATATCTGATTGACAATTTTATTGTACCAAAAAGTAAGAAAGTTCTAATTTCATTTAAAGTGTTTCGAATTTAAAATTTTAAAAAATTGGGGGAAAAAAAAAAAGAAAATCAAAAGTTCAATGGACCGTTTGGTAACACTTTTAAAAAATCAAAAATTACTTCTGAGAGTAACAAGTTGCTTTTGAACATATTTGAATAATTTTCTAAAAATATTTTGTCTTACTAAAATAGCTTTTAGAAGAAATTAGCCAAAAATAATTTCATAAGGAAGCCCTTCAATAAAAATCAGAAAACAAAAGCTAAAAAATCTCCCAAACAAACCCTAAGTCAGTGAATAAAATTCTTTGGTCAGCTCATTGAAATGGGACACATATTTAATAGAAAAAGTGTTCCCAGTCATTTTGATAAAAGCAATTGTGAAATTTTGGAGTTATTCCGAAGAAAAAATATTGAAATGGCGGTCCACTTCAACTTCAACCCGTCAACACCAATCTGAACGGACCGTATGGGCCCATTGGACCAACATGGTGGTCACGTTGACGTTAAAATTCGGTCTTCGCAAATAAGTCAATATTCTTATACTTTAACGTTGTATTAATTCATTAATAATCTCTAAAAAATCAAGTTTTCACATTTCTTTGTGATACGACTTTGGAGTGTAGTTCCATTGAGTTCAGATGATGGGTCGAATTGAATACTAATCGAATTTTGACATTTTGTTTCAAGCCACATTCTAGTTCATGTAGATTGACAAAGATAAACTTGATGGGCAATTTAATTGAAAAGATTAGCTGGAAGAGTAAACTAGATTGGTCTGTCTAGTCCTCGATTTCAAGACTCGAAATTAATTAAATCTTAACTGGAACTAGATCGGAGAAGACCAATCAACTCGGTCTTGTTCCAATCTATTTCAATTGGTTCGGAGAAATTTGTTCGGCCCATAAGACTTGTAATACTGACTTACCGGAAAGACCGACTATTTTCCACCAGCGATCCATCCAGCTAATTAAGGTAAGGTAAGGCTTCTCCAATCCGTTGTTATCTCATGAAATCGATAAATATTGATTAATCTGGCTAACATTGAACTTGGTAATTCCCACCCGCTAAACCTTAGTGTGTGTGACATGCATAATATTACTTGAATAGTTTTAGTCATTAAATATATTGAATAATTCAAATATAAATCCATAAATTTAAATCCACTTAGGCTTAGCCCTATATTTATAGATGAGAAAACATAATAATAATAATAATAATAATAATAATTAATAAACATGTGATGCCATGCAGATATTGCATGCATGATTGCAAATTGACCATTAATAATAAAGTGGTAATGTTTCATTTCTGACATAAACATTTGGTGTAGATAAGATTAAGATTAAATACATTTGTTATGCATGAAGAACACGACAACCCACTTCCGAAAAGATTAAATTTTAATAATTTAATGTACACACACGATATCCATTAGGGAAATTAATTTAAGTTAATTAATCTTGGAAAAGTGAATGAAACATTACATAGGATGCTTCGACCTTCAAATATTCTTTTCAACACTTACTGTAGTTAGCTTTTTCTCTAGTCGATTTAACCAGCAGCCATCTCTCATCCGCATGCAAAAGTCTAATAAGAAAATGTATAATTTTATTTATCGGATCTTCGTACACTATATTGGACAAATTTTTACTTAACTCGCCACTCGACTGAATCAGATTACACGAGTCTAGTGACTAAGCCTGTGTTTAGTTCAATTGAAAAGTTGGATTAAAAATCTAAGTTAAAAAGTCAACAATCAATTTTAACACTCATTTCATGGATCCCACAATTTTTTCAGTCACAATTCCTTCAATTTCTGTCAAAATTTACTAAAAAATTGATTTTTACCGAAACCAAACGGGGCTAAGTAAATAGTCGAAGTTGAACCCTCTTTTTCTACCTAACATTGTCTTCCCTTTTACTATAGCCAATGTAGAAAAAATAATATATGTTTCATTAAATAATCCAATTTTTGTTCTTCAAAAAGGCAATTTAAATATAGTACTCATTTTAATTATCTTGGGCATGTCTAATTCTTTAAATAGATAGATAAATAATAAATTTTGTAGCATATCTCTCTTCAACTACCTTTTTTTAATCATATCGATCATCTACATGTAAAAATTACTCTAAAATGTGATTTAACATATAAGTCAAAGTTAATCATTGATTAGGCTTAATTTTTGCATTATATCGCGGAAAAATCTTAAGTCAAAAAGTTGTTCGAGATAACGAGGATTCACAAGTTTAACCCTATTCAACTCCTTTCTAAGTCGTTTTGTTCAAATTATTTTAATTAAAAATCTTGTTTAAGTGATTATTTTCCTAATATTGCATGGTATCTGCTTTCCAAAAATGAGTAGCTTAATTTCAAAAGAGCTTGTGAGGTGGGACAGCGAATTTTCCGTAGAAATGAACTTAATTGGAATCAGATTCCAGGGCACATGTATATAATTGATCACAGATGACCAACTTGAGGACTATCACCAGCTTGGAATCTCCATCTGTACACACAAAAACACACTTGATGTGAGTGATTGTGGGCTGCTATAACGAACGTTGTAAAAAGCGAAAGCTGACAGTGTGTGTGTGTGTGAGAGAGAGAGAGAGAGTGAGTTTTAGGGTTTTTGAAGTGATGAGGAAGGCAAGATCTAGCTTGAATTTCCGAGCCAACATTCTTATGTCCTCTTGCTAGATTATTATAAAATAACGATTCGCTACTTGTACACATTTGGTACACAATCTTCTACATAATTCTCTCATTGTGGGATCCACATACATGTGAGAGGGTTATGTAGGAGATTGTGTACCAAGTGTGTAAGTGTAGCATTTCTCTATAAAATATTTAGAAACTCAAAGACACTCTCCCACCTTTTGTATATATATATATATGCCCCTGTTTGAAACCCATTTTTAGGAGTAGAGAAATTTTGGAGCAGTGATTGATGTAAGAATGTGTGGTGAAATATATATGCCCCTGTTTGAAACCCATTTTTAGGAGTAGAGAAATTTTAAAATAGTGATTGATGTAAGAATGTGTGGTGAAAAAGTGATGAAATTTTTTTGATTTGTGTGTAATATTCTTTTATTAGGAGAATGTGTGGTTGAAATGAAAAATGAGAATGAGAACGAGAATGGAAATGAGAAATTAATGGGTGTCAAACAGGGACATATATATATATCATTGTGAAGAAAAAATGACTTTTTTCTACAATTAGTTACAATTTAATACGTGTACTTTAATAATTAACTAATACTTAAAGAATTTACGCTGACAATTCCATATATGCACGTTAGTGAAAATTTAAACCCAAAATTTGTTGAAGAATTAGGAAATAATGCTTCGATGTTATTTAATTAATTATATTTTTTATAAGTTGATTATAACCAAATGAAATTATGATAGAAACTCAAATTTATAAATTTATAAATAAAATAAGATGATGTACTTTTCATAATTCAAGTAAAATTTAGCTAAAATTAGTATATATTAGTTCATTAAACATTATACACCTAATATTAAATAATGATCATATTAGATAATAAAATGTCAAGTTAATGTGATATATTAATCATGGCGATATTTAAAAATAAAATAAGTAAATTATATTATTGGAATTTAAAATAAGTCGAATGAGCTCTATAAAACATGTCAATTTATATTCTTGTAATTTACTTCGAACGAATTAAATTTCACATAATCAGAAAGTTTTATCTTTTCGTCGCATGGCATTTCTAGTAATTTGCCTCTAATTTAATTTTTTTTTTTTTTTGATTCAAGTGTCCAAACTTAGCCGACTAATCTTGATGAGTGGCGATCTTCCCCCTTGGTTCGTCACCCAGGTAAATCCGGATGTGGTCACAACTTATATACACTTGGACCGAACATTTGGCGGTTCTCTTCCCCGTGGACCTCTGTCTTACAACATAAATATTACCTTCCAACATAAAATGTTGCCTTCTAGCTGCCCGAAAATTCGAACCTCCGATACTCCGTAAAAAACTCTCCAGATTTATCATTACGCCATGCCCGTGGGGGCCCTCATTTTAGATTGATGTAGTGTGTCTGATATTGTAAGAAGGGTAATTGAGTTTCTCTGATATTGTTTCAAATGTTTATATGACGCGTATTTTGATTATGCTCATGTTTGGTAGAATAGTCAAAGTAAATAGTTAATTTTAATCCATATTTTATGGAATTCACAATATTTCAACTACACATTTCATCAACTTTATTAAAATTCGATTTTAATCCCCACCAAACATGGACTATGTATAGACAATCTTGATATCATTTGAGGACTTTCCAACAAATTACTCACCCAAGAATCAATACATCATTATTCATTGTCTACCCTTTTTCGTGGGTACGTACATAGAGAGACAAGAGAGAGAGAGAGAGAGACTTTATTTAACGGGGACGTAAGAGAAGGCGCTTTATTCTTTGTCGTCAAGCACACACCTTGATTCTTACAAAAGTGATTTATCAAAGATTCCTTTCTTTCAGATTGAGGAATTCCACTCCTACTAATTCTACTTACTGCTCCTACATTCATGTTCGTGAATTTCAACCTCAACAATATTATTAATGTTACGAGTAGCAATTAAATTAATTGAAAAATAAATATGCCAACTTCTTCAATACATCCAAGTACACTGTGGATTTCCGACTTCTTGAAAACATGGAACAACTCTAATTTCTTCTTCTTCTTCAAATTCTTTATTAATTCCGACAATAATTTAGTTTTACATACTGAAAATCAAATAGGGATAAATTATGAAAGATCTCGACAAAAATTAATTTTTCAATGACATTAAAGAAACTTTCATATGATTGTTTAATGAACGAGATTTCATTACTTGAGAAAATGTATAAAAAAATCACTCAACCTTTATGCTACCATCCGTTCGAGAAGAATTTATAAACGGTTTAATTTATAAATAGTTGAGTGATGAATAAACTTGACTATTTATAAATTATTTATATATTTTGCAAAAGGAATACGGAAGACTGTGTGCCGAAATATTTTCATTTTTGGTATTGAACCACCTCACTATCAATTACTATTCATATTTAGTATGAGCAATTTTATAAATAAATGAAGATTAGACTTGTATTTTTATATTCAAAAATTTTATCTCTTGGAGAGGGAACACATTTATTTTTTAATGTTTTGCCTTCAACATTTCCAATATCAAGAGGTCGAAAGAATATTGTTATGTAAAACAATCGGTGCTAAATACCAATTTTAATTGTTGTTAATTGAGACGACACTTTAAATGTAGATAGAGAATAGTACTGCTACATAGAACTAGAATTTCTAAGCACTCGTTTATGTAGCAATGGAACCATTATCATATTTATCAATTAATAAAAATATATCTCAACTTTATTGACAGTGTCAAACTGATCCCACTATCTCATAAACTAGTGCTAAGTACCACGTGATCCATAACCTTGTAGAATCATGGATCACATTCAAATGACTTATCAATTGATGCACTTTAGTTGTTTAATGCCAATAGTGTAACATAGCATGTTACTCAAGGTGAAAATATTAAAAATCCCCAAAGTAGCAAAATAGGACATTCTCTTGAAAAGTGAGATTCCAAGGTTGGTTCAAATCATAGAAGAAAATGAAAGAACAGAGCATGCCCAAACTCCTAGAAAGTTGCCCCGCTTCGAACGAACTCTCGATAACTCGCCAATTGTATACGCACCAGATTTTGGCTCTATCTCAACCATTACTTTTTTTTTGGTGAAAAATGAGTTTCATAATTTATGTCAGAAGCATGACCATGTATGTAAGAGTACTGAAGTAAACATGAAGAGTCACAACACAGTGTTCAATGTTGAGCTTTGAAATACGTGCAAAGTCTTTCTTCGACTTGTTGTGTTCATCTTTGACTCTGATTTTATGCAGTCTTTACGTGATTCTTGGGAGAATTCCAACCACTTTGGTCTTTGGTTTCTGGGGGTTTTTTTTGTATGAAATTTTAGTGGCCATTTTGGCGTCTTTTGAGACTCTTGTCGTCTCTATAAAACAGCATGATCAGTCAAATTATAACAGAACAGACATATTAGTTTCTTGACAATTAGTATAAATTATTATGGAATCATTCCATTCTGTTACCTGTGATCTATCGATTCGTTTAAGAAAAAAAATAAACATGACCACCTAAATATAACTTCCTTCCTTCCTTCCTTCCTTCAAGGTAGATTTTTCTGGAAGTAAGTAAGTAGCTGGGAATGTAGGACAAGTGAATATTTTGGATTATTCGCAAATAGGGAAATAATACGTGAAAAGAATAGTAAGGCGTGCAAGTTCTTTCCCATAAATGAAAAATGTGTAATCTTGTAATTGCCCATATCATTAGATTATAATGAAATGAAAATATCATTGATGATGAAATGATCTTTGCTTCTTAGAGATTAGTAACAAAAGGTATTATTTCCTTAAAATTGAAATTCAAACAGCAAAACATGATTCTTTAATCAACAGAAATAATCCAAGGTTAGCAATCATGAATTCATGATCAAAACAAACTTAAAAGTGCAAATGTATATGCATGGATCAGTAATTATATTTATGCTTAGCGGAGTTACGAAGTTGATTCTAATTACTTGAGTTGGTATAAAAGCATAAAAGAAAAGGTCACATACAAACGATAACGTTTCCTCATTTCAGTTCTTTTCATTTTCCTGCAAGTTTTAAGGTTAATTTTTGCATTCAGAGCTTCGTTTTACATACAGACATGGATGGAAAATTTGACGAGGATAAAACCTAATAAAAGTTCGTCTCTCCCAAACAAAAACCCGCGGTGTCAACTGTTAGCAGAGAATTACGATGAACATTAAAATCCTTTTCGAAAACATTAGATCTCAGTTTCTAAAATAAAGCTATAACAACTCAACACACAGCATTGTTAAACGAGTACAGAAAAACCTATAACAAAAATAAATAATAAAAAAAAACAACCTACCAATTCTAGGGTTTTTCAGTTGATCGATAGATTGACCCGGGAGTCACCCTGGAATCTTTCAATCTTGATGTGAGTTTTGTTTCAAGGAACAGCAGATCAAAAACTCAAGCTAGTGTAGTTTCTATAAGGGATTGCTTGTGGAAGAGCTAAAACTAGAAAGATCTGTCCAATTAGCAGCACCACTCCACTGATCATTTGCTGGCATCCCCAGTAATTGCCTTGACAAATTCAACTCTGGGTTGTCTTCCATTTTTACTGATGCCATCTGAGTTAGAATTGAACTTGAAAATTTAGGCCTCATCTGACTAGTTTCACCAAAAAAGCCTGATTGCTCAACACCACCTTGAAATTGGTAAAGTCCAGCCGATGATGGGTCCAAACCACTCAAGAAAGGGAATTGCTGTAGTTGATGCAACCTCCACTGCTCAACTCCACCGCCACTTGATAGAAGGGAAGCCATCCCTCCACCAATACTGCCGCCGGCGCCACCAAGTAGACTGTTTCCCACAGGAAAGTTCAACTCACTTGTCCCTACCATGGGAGCAGAGATTCCACTGTAATTTAGGTTAATATCACCGCTAGTATAGTTATCAGTAAGTTGACTCAAAGGAGACATAAATCGTAGAGATGGAAGTTGGGGATTGAGGCCGAATATATTAGGCGCCGCTCCACTGTTAGGGGAAACAGTACTGGTGGAGCTGGAGGTGGTTTGCCTATCACTACTCGCAGGAGACTTTGAACTACTAGATTTACTTCTTTTATTTCTCCTGCAGCCACCTCCCACTGGAACGTTTCTAAGAGCGCCACCTCTAGTCCAGTACCTTCTGCAGGTCTTACAAAAGTGTCTTGGCTGGGAGAGACTATAGTTGTTGAAATAGCAGAACTTAGTGTTCGTTGACTCGCATCGAGGGCATTTCATGGCGGCCTCAGGCATCGGTATGTTAGCTAACCGGGCTCTCTCAGACATGGAGCCCGGCCGGACTGATCCTGTGCCACCACCGGCATGAGGCTGTGGGGGTGGGGGCACAGGCTGTGAAGCAGCTGGTGGAAGCAAAGGGTTTGTGCTGCTACCTCCAATTTGATGATTTTGTTGCTGCAAAAATTAGAAAGTAGAAATGAAACATCTGGTATATTCAACAAAATTAAAGATGTAACAAAGACATCAAGAAAATAAAAATAAAGAACAAGAGATAAACAAAAAAAGGCACGGGAATATTTATCTTTTGCAAATTGCTTTTTTCAAAGAAGCCATTGAAACATATGATATATCAAAGAAAACCCTTACCTGCTGCCAGTTGGATGGATCAAGATATGCTGAAATTGAAGAAAAAACCATTGTTCTTAATTGATCTTTCTCTCTTTTTTAAAGGTTATTTGGTTTTTGGGAGTGTATAGTGGAGAATCACATCAACTCTCTAGAGAGAGAAGATAATAAAGGGAGAATGAGAATAAAGGAAGGAGCTTTATGAATGTGCATATATATACACACACACCACACGACAGCAACAAGAAGTACTAATTTGTTTTCAGTCTATCTATTTTTGTTTTATTGTTTTTTGGGGTTTTTGAAAGGGCAAAATTTTATGAATTTACTTACCCTTTAAGCTTATTGTTTTAACTTCTGTGGTGGGACCGCTCTGATTGCAAGGAAATAGTAGTGTGATTGAGAGTAATATAAGCATTAAGCAAACTATGGCTTAATTCTAATGTTACTTTTCAAGAAAATGACTAAAGAAATCTTGAAATTTATTTTATACATAGGAAAGGTGAGTAGTCTTGGGGGTGTTTTAGTGGAAACCCGACCGAATGAAACTTTTATCAGCGCCGGTCCGTTCGGTTCCCTACCCTACCCTACCCCCCATCGCCACTCTCTCCCATCTCTATCTTTACTTCGCACGGGGTTTCTTGCACGGATAAATCTAATTTGCTAGAAAAATTTGACAGAATATTTAATATAATTGCATGTGACAGTAAATGATTGAATAAAAAAACTGACTGTTTTTTATAATCTGTCCAATGATAAAATGTCACGTGACATTATGTTAAAACTTTATGTCAGCATTAATGTTCATGTAGTATGGTTGTATTTTCACATACGGGTTTTGCTACAAAAACCTAATGGATGACAAATGATGATAAAACACACACTCATGGGAGGTCAGTATTTTTTTATTCAAGTCGGGACCCACGTGCAAATGTGAGGGTAGTATTAAGTGTTGGGAGTTGCTATGTCCCGACACCCCACCAATAGGGGACTTTCATGTGTACGTTATGGATCCCTTTATGGATCCCTTGATGTA
>CAIGRQ010006008.1:0-21789 GCA_903798375.1 Fraxinus sp. D2006-0159
AAAATCTATTGCTTTTATAATATTTTACATTTATATCTATAGTTATTTATTCATTTTGAAACAGGTTCGATATTGATTCGACCTCTGGTCGATTTTTAAAACATTGATTGAAATCAACTTTTTTTTTTTTTTTTCAAATTTTCCAATTCTTAAATGGGTTTAATAATTATAAATTTTTCAACTCTTTTATGTTTTGAATTTGATTACTTTTTTATTCTAAATTTATTTATTTTAGTGACAAATAATATGCCATAAAAATATTTTACCGACTCAATTATTTATAACAAATCGGATCGGATTGATCTATATCCATATTTGATCAATTGAGTTAACGGATTATCGGATTCAGATCTTGATCGAGTTATCGAATTGAGACCCTAAAGTCATCTCCTATTAATTTAGTCAAATTCGGATCAAAATCCAATCCATTGACAGCCCTAATTGAGCCTCAATCTATGTGGTAATTACATAGCATTAAATGATAGATTCATTTAAATGCAAAGTCAAATGATTCATTTAATTGAGTCTATCATTTAATGTCATGTAATTGCCACATAAATCGAGACTCAATTCCAGTGGGATGAATAATATTATTCAAATTGATGCCATATTTGAAGAATTTGGCGTTCCTTAGAAAACTGCATCTTTAAAGAGAACATGTCAAAATATATTTATATTATGAGCCTTTGAGAATTAGAATATCTACATGTCACTATCACGCAACTACGCAAGTATCCAAAGAGAAGTGATTACTGATTAATATCACTTTTGTTTGTTGTTCGGATTTGATGTTAATTTATTCCTTTGATTTCAAATCTTTTTCCTTTTAGTCTACACGTTAGTTAATATGTTGATTTATTCGATAGCATAAATTACATATTTATCTTTTTTTCTTTTTAGTCCACTCGTTAGTTAATATATTGATTTATTTGATAGCATAAATTAATAAATTACATATATTTCTCTGTGCACTCACATCACGATTAAATTATTGGATAATTATATTCAAGTAAAAAAAAATTATATCTGCACCACATTTTAATTATAAGAAATGTTTTCAATATTTGCGTTTTTTTTGCTTTTATGTCATCACATTATCATTCTTAACCTTTCATTAATTAACCTATTTTGTCCTTAATTACAATTCCCATCCAAATATTCTTCCAACCTGCATTGAAAAGATTGAAAAAATGGACAAATATTTGTTTTAACTTTTATATTAGTTAAATAGGAGAGATAATGTCTTTCTAGCCCTCATAACAAATATTTTGGGTAAAAATTCTTTATAGAACATGTGTGAAAATTGATAGAGGGTTGATGATGATTATGAATATTTTTAAAAAAAAAAAATGGAGAAGAAGAAGTTGAGGATACAAGTATAAAAAAAATATATTAGAGATATTAATTGTAATTAAAATGTGGTGTAGATAATAAAAATTGTGGTGTGAGTTTATTTACCTTAAATTATTAGATGAATGAGTTACACATTGAGTCTATAAAAACTATTCATATAAAATGATAAATATTAACTTTTAGATAAAATAATTCAACATGATATTGAACTATTAAAGATCTTGAATTTATGTCTTTGTCAATCCTCATGAAATTTTTATGTTAAACCTACGACAAGAGACCAATACCATTGTCGAGTTATCTATGATTGTTGTTCCAATTGTAGACATGGGTTGTGAACGTTACGAAGAACTGAAACATAAGGAAAGGAAAGAAAACAAGAAGAATATATTATACTTATTCACAATAAATTTAGAGTCGACTACATATTTCAAGACTCCCATACAAAGAGAGAATCTTTTCACCAAGTATAATCTCAAATCCCACAAGTTATCTCAAAATATTTAACCACAATTTTAGCTCAAAAAACAAAATTGTAGCATATAACAACAGACCATACCCAGTTCTGGTGAAGCTAGGCCTGTATAAAGTCACTCATTGCTTAATTGTTACAGTTCTGCTACGTGTACAGAAAATGGCCGCCAGTAACATCTATTGAAATTCTGGCAGCAATTCCTCCGTATAAGGGGAATTGTTGTAATTGTTAAGGTGCATATAACAGTAAGAAAAATACAAAATAACCCAAATTCTTACAGTCCTCGAGATACAGACCATCGATTCAGCTCTGGAAATACAAAATTGGAAGGCAAAATCAAACTCAATCAAGGCCAAGTCAAGGCCTTTTTCCATCACCAACAAGAAACACAGAAGGAAAAAAATCTACAAAAACAACTCGTTGGGACATTTCTGTGACTTAACAACAGTACATTTATATAACCCCTGCAAAAATATTAACGGCATGTTGACATATCAAAGTGGAGACAGTGGATACGATTAAGAAAAAACAAGTTGAAATCTTATTTGCAATTCTGTGCAGTCATGCATACCAAACATGCACTGAAATGTCTTCAAGATTGTTCCTCCTTTTTGTTGCCAGCAGTCAGATCCATAAACCACAGTTTTGCAGCTTACTACTTACAAATAGCAACAAAAGTGGTATCATGGAGAAAATTGTTCTCTGAACAAAAGCTTACTCAAATTTCTAATGAGCCAAGGGACTCCAGTATTAAGGTCCATTTTTGGAAGAAGTTATCTCAGACAAAGCACTTGAGTCACCAGTGCTGTTTCGGAATTTCTTTCCTGCAGCTGGAGGATTATGCTGAGAGTCGGGATTTCCACGCCCTTGGCCTGCCTCGGCTAGTTTTCTAAGAAGGTTCGTGATAGTGGGAAGAAATTTGGTTGATAAGGAAAGAAGTCCAGGAAGCTGCAAGCAAAAAAGATACCAGAAGTCAAGCAAATAAGTTGATTTCAAAAGCTTCTGATTACTAAGAGCATTATTGGTTAAGCTTAGGAGAAATAAAAGTTACTTTTATATAACTTTTTGTTTCTAAACACATTTGTCTATGCTGGAAAAACTTATTTCGAAAATAACTTACCCTAGAGCATGTTTGAGCCACTTTTTGGAAATAATGCATTTTGGAATAGCATTTTGATGGAAAATATGTGGTTAAAAAAAATTTGGGTTTGCGTGTAATATTATTTTATTGAAAAATATGCGATTGAAAATAAGAGAGAAAAATGTATTTTGGTAATAACGGGGACCAAACAAGGCCCTAGTGTCAAAATAACTTATTTGCAGTCTTGATCTTTTAAAAAATCATTGTATTAAAACTAATAAATAAACCTTTTAAACTAGCCAAGTGATATTTCAATTTTCCAAGCTGTGGCCCGACTCCATGAAGAAAAATAGCATGAAGAGTAAAAGTGACTTGGTTCTACCTGATTTACACTGGGGGGGAGGGGAGAGAGAGAGAGAGAGAGTTGATTCAAGTAGTTCACTTACAGCTCCATGGCGGAATTCACCCGGGATGTCTAGTTGTACCCAAAGAGCCTTTACAAGCAAAAAACCAACAAAAATTACACCCAAATATAATGGATTTCTGCAAAAAGAAACGATCGCTCATTAGGACAATTCAAAATTAGCTGGTGAGAGAGATCTAAAGCTAGTGACTGTATCACCAGGAAGCCCCTCACCGACAAAAACAAAGAAAAAGGGTTACCTCAAAAGTGTCATAAACTCGTTAAAACCCAAGATTGACAATGCAACAATCGCCCATGGAGGAGGTAACCAAGTGTTATTTTGCTTGCTAGCTTCCTGAAAGTCAGTCAATAATCATTGTCAATTAGCAAAACGTATAGCTATCACTCTTGTAAGAAGAATAACACAAAGATGCTGGAAGCAAAACCAGCATAAATGCGTATACAAGCAGATATAAGAATCAATAATATTACAGAATATTTTCAGAAACACTATAAGAGCAAGTTCGTGCCTGAGCTGCAATGGCTTGAGTAACAGTGTACTCGGTCTCAGCTTTAAATTGCCTCCACAAAGATTTGCACTGGACCGGTGTTATCAAAGTTTTGGATGGTGGAATCTGGATCAGGACCAACCACAAACAAAAAATTTAGTTCATATTGAATATCTACACACTACACATAAGATTAAGGGCAACAAACTAGCATATATTTAAACATATATATAGTTTTAAGCACTAGATTGGGACACACATGTAGCTTTAAAACCAAAGTATAACTATCTTTAAATCCAAAAGTAGCAAAAAGAATTTTAACACAATTGAACAGATAAAGAATAGCTTATTCACTCTCTACAATAAATATATATGTTTTAGTATACAGGTTTCCCAAAGATTTCTCATCGAGGTCAGCTGTTGATGTGCTAAAGCTGAGATATAATTTTACCAACTTCAAAGAAACAAATGCAGCAATCAGAATAATTACTTCAGCCCAACTGCTTGAGGCCAGAGGGTCCACTGAAGTGCCCTTATCGGTAGATTTGGGATCCAAGAGAGCGAGGGACAATGTTCTTTCTACAGTATCAGCATCATCATCCAAACGGTATGCAGCCATAACAGAGAGCAGCTTCAAAGACTAGGAACCAACCAAAAAAAATGAAAAATAAAGAGATTGCGATCAATAAAACCGTAAAAGTTCTTGGAAAAGTATGCCATACAGCAGAGCGAGCAGTTTTGGTGATTGCTCGAATATCTTCTTTCCCTGTCCAGACCCGTGGCATTGAGTCAGAATCTTGGCTAAACAATGTTGAAAACCTGAAAATAATGGTCCGATCAGTTCCTGTGAATAGAAGCAGAGGAACAAAACTTAGCATTGCCAATGTAATCTGGGTCCAGATATGAATACACAGCACATGGCAAGCATCTGTCCTTCATAAAAAATATATAAATATTTAAAAAAAAAAAAGGCACCTGTCCTTCATACGAATCAAAACCCTTCCAGCCTCTTCTTTTGCCTTGGCTTCAACCAATCCTCTTGCATGTTCCTTCATCATCAAAAGCATTTTATCCTTCATTTCTGGGTCAATTTCAAAACCGGAAAGAGCACCAGAAAACCCAACTACAGCTGTTTCAATCTCGCGTTGGAGAAGTTTTCTTATTGCAGGCCATGTATCTTTGTTAGCTCCTTCAAATAAAGCCTCAACAGGTCCAGATAATGCCTCATTCAATTTAGTCTACACATGAGATCTCATTAGTGGTAACACTATACACAAATAACATAAAATTCACTCAACAAAATCATACCATTTTCATAAATATAACTTAACCAGTAAAATGTAGGGGGTACTTAACCACCGCTTCTTTTCTAATGCCAGTGCTAGTTATTATAGCCTAAAGTTCAATAAAATTGAGATTATCCATTAAAGTGAGCATCGCACATACTAACGTTCTCTAATTCTTCAAGTAAATCACAGTAACTCATTCCCATCCATGCTTCAAAGAAAAGAAACCTGTTGAATCTAATATATCTTTCCATACCTCAAACGTTGTCGTAAGTTCAGAGAGCTTGGCACTACTGACTGCAGCAACATGCGCATCTATATCACGCTGGAGCTTTTCTCTTACTCTAGAGCAGTCCCAGTTTGCTTGGTCAATCTCCACATCTGCATAGCAATAAGTTATCAATCAAAATGTGTGCTGATGAGGACCTAATCACAGTTGTTCTTAACTCCCAGTGAAAATTATCAGCTACTGAATCCAAATTTTTGCCCATGAAAATATATTTCTAAGACCAACATGATCTGTATCGACCTAAAGGACTCCCGTTAGTAAGAAACACAATTTCAGTAGAAAGTCGAAAGAGGGTGGTGGGGTAGACCAGATTTAACATGGCCCGTCGTAGTTACTTTATATCTTCCACTAGATCTAAATTGGCAAGAAAGGATTCATGTAACCGACCCCGAATTGGAAACAAGGCTTAGTTTTTGTTGTTGTTATAATATAGTTAATAGTTTACAGCTAAAAATAGAAAACAATATCCAATGGCTGCGGCAATTCCAAATTTTAAAATTTGTGGCTCATGTGCCTTTTAAGAAACTCTTTTCAGAGTTCACCTTCCAAGTAAATCAGACAGCAATGAGATACCATGCCCAAAACCCCCCATCAAGGTAAATAGTAGAGATGAAAGTTAAATATCAGACACCCTACCTGCAGATCCTTCATCAAACTGTGACATATAATACTCAGTGCAATCACGAGCAGCCGCAGTAAATCCTTTCCCACTATTCAAGGCATTATTGAATGCATCTTTAAATTTTTCCAAAGTTCCAGAACGTATGTGTCCCAACATGAACTGGTAAGCTGGTTGGACAAGCTAATAGATATAGAGAACAATAGACCGTGAGAAAAAAAGATAAAACAAGGAAACCAATAATTTTATTATGGATTATTATTTCCGAAATGAAAATCTCGTTCGTGAACTTTGACGAGCATATCATACACTCTATTAGATCTAACATCTACCCCTCCCAAACAAACAATAAGGATAGCATGAATTCCTATTTATGTGAACCCAGCAACATGATACCACTATCAACTTTCAAAGCTACTTTTGGATGTCTTTCCTTTGACGCGTAAAAATCGAACGGAGTATTTCTAGAAAAAAATGAGAGAGAAACATGCACAAACACGTGCCAACACACAGATAATAGAGAGAATGTAATATAGCTGTCATGCCAATTTTGAACACCTAGTGAAATATACCATGCCGTGGGAACAAAGACAAACATCTAAATTGATAAAATTCTGCCGATGCATGAAAGCTTAGCATCATAAGAATAATTGATCTAATCCCCTATCTGAGCCCAATAGCCATGAAGGACAGCATTAAAAATCACCAGAACACAGGTTCTTCCTGAAAGGTGCAGCTGAATATTTATTGAAAACCTATTAATTTTGATATCATGCATAGTGTGGTTGTTATGTACAAACGTGTGGCTTTGGCTATTTGTTGGGTAGCTTGGACTGAAAGGAGCTCCAGAATATCTGAAGAAAAAGAACAGCTACTTGGAGATTTATGGAAGATAGCATATTTGTTCACTTCTCTGTGGCCTACTACATCAAAGGAGTTTTAAGGGATTTCCTTTATTAACTGTTTTTGGTTTGAAAAATGTTATTTATTTAGCTATCACGGAACTTGTATTTTGTATATTTTAAGAGGATAAGATCTAACCCCTTAAGTTCGTCAAAAGATTAAATTCCCACTGTACTAATTCAACTCTCAAACTATTCCCCCGGACATTAACATTAGTTGATATCATCCCCCTCAACTAGACGATGTACACAAGTATACTGGAGCTAGTGACTAAATACTGCACATACAAATGGTCTAATTATGTCAGTAGCAGGCGTGGCTTCCTTCCTCCGCATATACTCTTATACCGTTCACGCACTACCAGTCGGCAAAATGCATTTATCACATTCACCATTGCAGTGGAAATCTTTTGCAACTTTTACCTTTTCAACTTGAAATTAGGATATCATGTTTACCATCATCCACTCGTTATTTTCACACCTTCTGTTGATATGGACTACTTCTGTCTTGTTTATAAAAGCATCTGAGAGATCTTTTATTATCAATCAACTATATAATTGTCAAAGGGATGGGGAAAAAGTTTATTTTTACCGGGAACTTTACTAAATTCAGAACTTAAATGCCATTACTGTTTATATACATGCATTATGTATTTTGTGAATGTGTATGGTGAACGCTTACAAGTTACAACCAATTACACAAGCTTAAAGAAGTATTACTTGCATCAGTTTCTCTTCCAACTGACTGTGCTTCGAAGATCTAACACATTCATCAAAATAGGTGGCCTCCGCATCATACCTATTAAATTAAGAAAAAAGAAATCAAACAAATGCAACTACCTTGTTAACTCTGAAAATAATATATATAATGAAGGCGTGGCAAAGAGAACCATATGAGGGAACATTCCGAACAATAAAGTTGTCAATTATCTTTCTCTTGTTTATTTGTGCACTAAACTGGCCTATTTCCATTAATCAATGTGGGGGTGCCCATTTTCACCTGGGAAACTGCCATCAAACTAACGTGAGAGATCTGCCAAAAAATGTGAACCTTTTCCTATGACAAGGATACGTCTCTCATTCCATGCTTTGTGATTAAGATACAGAGAATGTTGCTTGATATTTTGTTGAAACATCTTCATGTCTGTCTTCTTCCAACCTATTCATGCTTTTCTTGTATTTTATCCTCAGAAACCAGTCCCAACTCCACAATCAGGTCCAACAACCGTAAATTCCAGTACAACCCATTATGGAGAATGTTCAAACTGTGTCTCAACTTCCAAAGGATGAGCGTACAAGCTGAACTAACTATAAAAACAGGAATCCAAACAAGGAATAGAGGATTCGGAAAAGCAGCATCGCTCGCATCTCAATTACTCTAACCATAAATTGCAACTTCTAAAATGTATCCACATACATCGTGCAAATCATTAAGGTTTTATGATGACAGTTGCCAAGCTACTGGAAGAATATAAATGCAGACATTTATCAACTTACTCTGATAGACAAGCATCAAGAATTGAGCTAAGCTTCCTCCCAAAGCCTGGCACTGGCTGCGACTGTACAGTCTCTTCTAGTTGACACCATTCCTATAATATAGATAAATAATCAGTATCATGCATCAAATAAAACTTTTAAACATATTTAAGAAGATTTACCTTATTTTCAGTAAATGAAGAGAACTTTTCATTAGCAATCTCTTCACAACGTACAGTGGCAACCATCACCTACATACGGATCAAAAGCTAAATACGTCGATGATACAACTACTGAATAGTTTATTAGTGACTTTACAAGTAAATGTTAAGATCACAACCTTGTGCGCAGGCAGATCAAGGTCCTTGTTCTCCTTAATGATCTTCCAAATCTGTTGAGCACTAAATGAAAAGCCTGAAGCTGGAACTACAGCCCGTCTATCCCCAGCAAGCCCACCAGGTGCAATAGAATGAAAGAATCGCTGTCTTAGACTCTCCACCTTAATTAAAACCACAAACCAACACCAAAAAGTTAGATCCTGAATTCAGTAATTGAAAGGACATCCATCTATCAGAAAACAAATCCATAAGTAGACAAAGGGTAAAAGAACGAACTCAGTGCAGTCCAAAGTACATGCACTTAAAAACATGAGTATCATTTTAATAAATTCAAATAGAACCAGAACCTGCTCTTTAAATTGTTCTTCCTTCTCTTCAAAACTGGAAAGAGCCACAACTTCAACCTGCCATTCAATCATTTAAGAAGATGCTATGTGACATCAAGGTAAATATGCGATAGAGTTATTCACCAAGTTAGCAGCTTACATTAAAAAATTCACTTAAGGGAGTTTCTTTATGAGCTTGAGGCTTGGGAACACCATCCCATATCTTCAGAAGAAGGGTCAGAGAGACAGTGAGAGACTGAAGGTTAGCAGTCAAACACATTACGATAAAATAATAATACAGTAAGAAGTCAAAATATGGTCTACCTTCTGAATGTCTTCCCTTAAAACAGGTTCCAGATTTTCCAACGGCGTCTATAAGAAAAAAATGCTCTCGCAGATCAAAGGATCACTCCATAGGACCAAATTAAGTTTCTAAACCACATTCAACAGAATCATAGAAAAGTTGAAGAGGGTGAACATACCCTTGTTTTATCACGTATGACAAACATCAAAGTGGTTTTACGTGGACTAAATAATCTCATCATGACCTGTTAATCGTAAAGATAAATAGGTAAGACATTTATATTTCAAATTATTGTTCGTACAGAGCAGGTTGTTGAGTTACCTGGAATACAGTTTTTAAGAGTGGCTTATTTGCAGCCTGCTCACGACCAATATCATGACACCACCTGAATTGTATAGGTTTTATTTAAAGAAACAATAAAGCCCAAGCATCTTCATTATAGTTATAACCATAATTTTTGAACCAACAAAGCAATCTTACTGCTTACATATTTATCAACACTATATCAGAAACGGCAAGGGCGAAAAGAGAACTCTGCTTTTCAAATGCAGTATCATCCTATATTGGAGCAAAAAGATCAGAATAGAAGAGAAAGGTCAACTAATTCCAAATTTGTCTGTTTCTCCACGTTTTGGGAATAAAATAAAATAAAAATTATCAAATAAAGGAAAGATAACTTAAGAGCCAGTAAGCTGCCCTAGTATGCACACAGTCAATATGAACTCCCAGACACTATTGGAACATAAGAGAACTTCCATTTGATCCACCAACCATAACATCATTGCATACTACAACAATGATTGCACGAGGCTAGGGGTTTGTTGATCCATATCGTTTAATATGTTCCAGAAAATATACTTTATGCCTCTTGGGCTCTATCTAACAGGATTTAAATAAAAAGACTTCAATGACAAAAAAGTGGTGCTCCAAACGGAAAGATTTGGATTGATGAATGGTAAACTTACTTAGCCCAGTAAAGATAAACTTTAAGAAACCATTTAATTATTTGGTATGAAAACTAAGTGCAGAATGTTTTACAGGCAAAATGAGATGAAGACACATAATTGCAAAAGAATATGAAATAACGAATGAATCATTAAATCCGCAAATCATCATGAAAATTCGAAGGGTGAAAAGCAGAAGTGTTCCATCGAAACCTCTCCTCGTTCTCTTCCATCAGTGCCCTCTAAATCCATTACAAGAGTGCAAGGTTCAATTCCAATGCACCGTGCCATCCAAACACCTTTTGTGGTTTGAGACCTGAGGAAATTTGTGTCAATTGGCTTCTATTTAATAACAAACAGAAAAGAATTAACATCAGAGGTAAGAAGTACATGCCTCCCCTTAAAAGCATCCATCTCCTTAAAATTCGTACCAAACAGGTGGTTTAACAATGTACTCTTCCCTGTCAGAATCACAGAAGAAATTTAAAAGTAGGCCATCGACAAAGAAATGATTAGCACATCATTGACACGGTAAGGAACAGGAATCTTTGGATTGACAAGATACCAAACTTAAATGCCCCAAAGAAGTGGATGTAGAAGAAAAAGGAGGACATAAGTAAAGGGTTTTAAGTTTAAAAATAAATGTTAATCAAGCCCCCCAAAGCCCAATAAATGCCAAATTGATGAAACAGCAAACGAGTATCTTTAAAGCTAAAAATTCATACCACTGCTTTGAGGGCCCATGATGGAGACAATGGCATAAGAAAGTCCACACTCAACGAGTTTAACTTCCTTCATGAAATTATCCATTCCATCAACATTGAAATTACCATCTCCATCTATTAGGTGAGTTGAACAACATCCGTCGCTTTTATCTGAATGGACAAGTACAGCAATTGCATTAGCATTACCATAAACATTGCTTGTATTGAACTACTAATTTCAGAAACAAATCGTGAGGATATGATACATCTTTGAGCCTTAAAAGCCAATATATAACCCACTCAATAAATAAATAAATAAAGTTTCCAATTATTTTCTGCAACAATAATCGAGACTTTTCAAACCACGTGGAAATATTAGCGAAAATGGGTTGAAAGGATTAATGATTTTTTAATTCCAACGAAAAGAAAGGAATTAACCTTCGCTGAATCGAGTAATGACAAAAGATCAGTTGAGCCAAATGCTTTATCCTGTCTACTTTCACTCCATCATTTCAACACTCTTTCTTTTGTAAGTAATTAAAGAAATTCTTGATTTAAAAGATCCTTAGCGACCATGCATAAACTCCAAACCGCATCAACAAACCCGTACTTAACTATAGAACAATAGCAATCCGATACTAATCAATCAAAATTTCAACCAACCCGTAAATACAATATTATTCAAATCAATCCAAAAATTATAACACTGCAACGAGCCCAGACCACGATTGTTTTACCCTTATTTACACGAGAAACCAATAACTGAAAAGAAGTTTAAGCACAAAAAAATGAAACGTACGCATGTCAGAATAATCTATAAGATAAACTAATAACGTTATCGAAATTTAATAATTTCAATTCCCGGATAATGATTGGCAGAAAATGAAAAAACGATCATTAAACTCAGTATTCACGATACAAATTATCGAATAAGAATATAAAATAAACGTAACGCAAGACGGAAAAAAAAAAGTAGAAAAATCGAACCCATTTGCGAGATAAGATCAATGGTTAATTGAGGAAGAAGAAGATCACCATAATAAAGATCTCAGATGGTTAGTTTCATATATAAACTCTCTGCTGTACGTCTTTTTCAACAAGTGGGACCGTTCTAATTTACAGGGAAAATTAATTAAAAAAATGTTGGAGGAAAAAAAATTATTTAAATGCAAAAAAAAAATAAAAAAATTATTCATTTATTTAAGGAAATTTGCATTTTTCATCCTCGGCCTTTGTGAAATGTAACAAATTTATCCTAATCATTTTTTAACATAATTCATCCACGACCTTTCAATTATATCGCTCATCATTCCCTCTAATAATGGACTTGTCACTCTTCATCAAAAAATAAAAGAAAAGAAAAAAAAAGTAATGAAACAGCAAAAAATAAGAAAAAAAATTATTTAAATTCATTTTAAGTTATTAACACATTAAGAAAAAAGAATCTAGATATAATTATTTTTTTCAACGATACTCTTTTATATGAAAATCATACCAATCAGCAACAACTAAGAAGTAACAATGTCCCGGCCATGTCGGGGACACACGTTGTGTACATGTAATATGAACTAACAAGATTATAAGAGAAATCCAACTTAAAAGACAGCTAGCGATCTATAAAAGTTGATAGTATATAGCACAATTGCAAGTTTTACAAGAACATAGCAACTAAAATAATTGCTTTTCTATTTTATTTTTTTTTCTTGCATGGAAAAATACAAATACCAATTTTGCAAGCCAAAAGCTTGCATTTCTAAGACTAGGGACATTTGCGCATGGACTCCATTAGCGTCTCAAAGCGCATTTGAATCCCTCAACCTGAGCTTTTGTTTCCCAATTGCAGCTGAACACCGAAGTACAATAACTAGTACATGTACAAAATCTTCTTTCAAATCATCTTCAAAATCCATAAGGGCTTTGTATAGGCTGTGTGTTGCGTATATGTACAACTTCACCTCAGCAAAGCCAATAGAAACATAAAACACCAGAAATTTTTATTCATTGGCACCAATTTTTTTCTTTAACTGCAAATGAGTTCGACAGAAAGTTTCTTCATAACATTTGGACATGGATCTCCTCCAAAGATCTCGGGGGTTACAGGTACAGCACAAGATTGTTGCCCAATGCAGTACTGCGAGATAAAAAAAAATGATGCAGGTAAAGGTCAGACCATGTATATTCGACAGTATGTAAACAAGATTTTATCTTCTTTAATTGTGTATTGCTATCAAATTCTTCGTGCCTAACATTCCACACAAAAGGGCATCTGAAATACTATGAACGGAGATTTTGCAAGTCCGTAATACCTTTTCAAAAACATCATAAGAATGATGGGCATGACAACTTCCCTCTCGGAAGCTTCCGCAGATGCCTTGAGGAGTTCCAAAGCTAGCAAATTTGATAGATGAGATCTTCTGACCGGGAGCACACGAGAGGTGAGCTTTAGGCCTCAATGGTCTGTTGACTTTCCCTGATGCTTGCATTTGCCAATTCACCAATGTTGGCTGCCATTCATATATATCTGCACACACGCTTGCTAACTCTCTTTTAGCCAAGAATATCCCATTGGGATTTCCGCCCCATTCTTCAAATATAACCAACAAGTTTCCAGTTGGACGAAGCCAGGATTGAGGAACGTGATACCTGAAAATAATCATTCTTGATTTAGTCAAATATCATGTTTAACTACCTCATCTAAAACCTCAAGTTCTTAGGGAGAGGACGTAATATTTAAATTCAGTACTCAACATGACCTCTCACTAGCTGGGACAGTTTCATTGTTTTATTGAAGTCTGACCACTGCACAATTTTCAGAAATGGGTGATAACGAGACTTGAACTCAAGACCTCTGACTTTCTCATACCATTGACATGTTTGGGTAAAAGCTTAAGTTATTAGAGGGATGACAAATTAGTTCATTTAATTTAGTCTTCAACGTGTTATTTATCATAAAGAAAACAGTGGAGGTATCCATAATACCATCTCTGAGAGGCTTCCCCACACTTGCTAAGGCATTTCTTCTCGCTGAACCAACCGGCATAATTACAGACACCGCAATTGCCAGATGCTTTGTATTGATTCCAGTAG
Organism: Fraxinus sp. D2006-0159; assembly: GCA_903798375.1. NCBI lineage: Eukaryota > Viridiplantae > Streptophyta > Magnoliopsida > Lamiales > Oleaceae > Fraxinus > Fraxinus sp. D2006-0159. Next base: position 14,097 of record CAIGRQ010006008.1, read on the forward strand.
CGTCCAATGCTTTGGCCATTTATCCACACCTGACCTTTACTCATGGTATTCATATCTAAAGCCAAAGGCTCGTTTCCACCCGGAGCATTGAAAGTAGTCTGGAAAACAAAACAAAATTTGTAGCGTGCCAGGGATTTAGTAGCTTTAAAAAAAATTACCAATTATAAACTTGATCAACGTGTTTCAGCAAGATCCCCAAATTAGCATGTTTGGCTAAGCAAAAAAAAATACAAGTTACTTTTAAGAAATTTCTTTTGTCAAGAAAAGATGCTTATTTTAAATGTAACTCTTGCTCAAAATAAGTTGCTGTCACTGCATCGTTGACCCCACTCCCCGTGACAACATACTATTGGCAATCTACATAGGAGTATCTTAATCCTCTAAACAAGAATGACAGTCTCACCTTGTACCATGTTAATGGCTGCCTTTGAGAAATAGAGGAACCTTCTACCCATTCAACAGAAGAGCTTCCACTGAGAGAATGAAGACTCAGAGCCTCTCCTTTTAGACCAACCTGGTTGAGAAAATAGTGGCAATTAGTAGTGAAATGATATTAGCAATGAGATTTATGAGACACAATATTGAATTTCAAACAACTAACCTTGTACGACCATTTTTGCCATGTCAAATCCCATTTACCTTTGTTAAGACCACTAAGTGAAACTGGACCCAGAACACCAGCATTCCACGTTTCAAAATGAGGACCAACGTTCTATGTTCATACACAAGAAGATTCTACAAGTTAATATCACACGTGACAATATAGTATGAAAGTCAGATTTTCTTAAAAGAATTCCTGATTTATAAAGAGAAGGCGTGCAGTCATAAAAGAATGAATGTTTGTGTGTGTGTCGGGGGGGGAGGGGAGAGAGAGAGAGAGAGAACAAACCGGGAGACCGACAGAAATGCTCAGTAGAGAAATTTTGTTGACACCAACTCTCAGATTTACACCTTGACTGAAAGTTAATTTGGGGTTTTCTAAACTTCCATAGGTAGTTCCTGCCAAAAAAATCCAATTGAACCTTCTATTTTTCCATAAAATGAACAAACTGAAGACGAGTGATTCCAGAGTCATTATATAATTAAATGCTTAGCTAATTTGCGCTAATTTGCACCAAACGAAATTTCTGTTTCTGGATTCAATAATAATAAACAACAAGCTGCCTACCTGATAATTGACCATTAATGAAAACATGCAAAGCATGGCCAGCCGAATAGACTGTAAGAACAGGCCACTTCCCACCTCTCAAAAATCCTTCACGGGGGTCAATCTTCACACTGAATAAAAAACCAATGAAGAAGAAGATAAATATTGATGAATCAAAAAAGAAATACGGGTTTTTTGTAGTGCTAATACACAAAGATCACTAAAGGTTACAAAGGCACTTACTCTGTTGAATACCACAAATAATCAGTCATGTCTCTGGTGGTATTAATCTGCTCCAACAATCCAGCTGCCGTAAATGAATTGTCTTCATACGAGGCTGTCTCTTCATTGTATGACTGCCAAGAAAACCCTCTAACAGGGGTCATCTTCATCTGTGCACTTTGAGAACCAATCTTCGCACAAAATTTTATATTGATATCAGTTTTAGCACATTATACAAATCTCCATGTCTACACATGCATGTAAATCAAATTGAAACACCTTTCTCTTACCCTTGCTGTGTTATAAACAGTGTTCTTGCAATCAGGAAGGATACTGATTGACCAAGGAGGCAGGTTATAATGCATATTCCTGAATGACACCTTTGCAAAAGAATGCTGGTTGTAGTTCGCAAGAAAAGCAGCGCAAGCTCCAGACTTGGAGTTAAAAACGTGAGCCTGTACGGCACAATGAACATATGGCTTTGGGTTCATTCCCATTTCTGGACTAGGTTATAAGCTAAAATAAGTTATATCTAACCTCCTCATAGTTTCCAAGTGGTGTCACAGTAGGATCTCCCGACACTAGTGCAGGCTCACATAGCTTTATTGCTCTATGCAAATCTTTCAGATGACCCCACTTCGGTTGTCTCAATAGTCCTGGATATGGGAAAATGAATTTCCATTATTTATTTGCTTTATATTTTTCAATACATCAAACAATGTTATGTCCAAACATAGTGGTGAAAAAGGATTCATGTAGGCGATCCCAAATTTATTGGGATAAGGCTTAGTTTGTTATTGCATTACTTTGGCTGAAACACATTATTTATATGGAAATTAAATGGTTTGCATGTTTTAATAAGACATAAAACTATAGTAGGACTTGCATGCAGGAAAAACACAGTAACTTATAGGACATGCTTTCTACTATATGTAGATTGTAGAAATGTTATATTAGATATTGAACTTCTTGAATACTAATATTTTGCAATACTGAAATAGTGAAAATCACTATCTGTGTGCTTATTTCAATTGACGGCATTTTGCCCGTAATTTTCGATGAGAACTAGATGCCACCTATAATGAGGTTGACTGCAATTAATTTAACCACGTGTTACCATCACAATCACCATGTCAGTACTATTAAGGTTTTTGATTGTTATTTAGTATAATAAAATATGTAATCATTTGGTCGCCTCTTAATTCATTATCAAAAGACAGAAATTACACTTTCACTTGATGTGGCAAGTTGTGAGTGGTAACAGGCTTTAAATTGTATCTAACTCTGATTCCCGCTTCATGGAATTCAAATTCAAACCTTCACAGAACATATTCTAGACCTTGCAGAAAACACAGCTCTAAGACTTATCTTGTTTGCTTACCATATTCATCAAGGGGTGCATCATAGTCATAGCTTGTGGCAATAAATGGACCACCTGCAGTCCTGCCAAAGTTTGTTCCTCCATGATACTGAACAAGAAGAGGTGAAAAAAATTAAGCTGAAATATTATTGATAATTTCTTAAAAAGTTAGAAAATTCAGTTAACAGTCAATTTACCATGTAATAATTTATGAAAGAACCCCCTTTCTGTATGAATTTTGCTACAGAAAATGCCAAATCTTCTGCCGGACGGTAAGGAACTGGACCTCCAAATTCAGTAAACCTACAAGAAAGGATATACCAGGATAATCAACCGTTAAATTAGTAGAATTTTTTTTACTGACTCCTTTAAAGATGTGCAGTTACAGAGAATCACAAATAGCACATGACAAGTTTGGAAGTTTACCACCCAGTCCAGGCTTCAGTCCACATTTTTGGTTTATAAGCCTTGTTGGGGGAGAAGTAGTCACAATAGAAACCATTGCACGTATTAATCTGCATGATGAACAAAGCACATTGAATTTAACTTCAAGAGAAAAATAAAATAAATTCTAATAGACACAAGATTTTCTCATTTTATTGAAATATATTCTAGTGCAATAATGGAATCCCATTTTGCTGGAGGAATTATATTACTACTGTACCAACTTTTGACAGTGAAGACTTGAAAAATATTCTTTAAAATAACATGAGATATGGAACTATGAGAAAATTATCATGAACAAGGAAATATGTTCATCGTCATCACAGGCAAGATTCAATGGCCTGCAATAACTTAATAAAGAAAAAGCAAAATAAACTTCATATAGAAGGAGACGAGATATAGTGTTACATGGGGACCTGCTATTAGCTGCCTAACAATTAACATGGTATGCTAACTATTGAGAAAGGACAACAAGTGATGACAAACAGAGTGCAAAAAGAATAATATTAAGTATTCAATCATACTTACAATTGGATCAGGAGCATCATCTTGTTTGCACATCACCCACGGTACACCAGTGCCAAGATCCAGAGCCATCTTGGCTGCCCATTGTGTGTAAGCTCGACCAGGTGCACCGAGCTCATATTCCATAGGTCCATACTCATTCTCAATCTGTCATATACATCAAGATACTTTTTTTCAATTCGAATCCTATTACCTATTTGCACTAAGTACCAATGTCTCGAGAATATTGTAAGTGGGAATTTGGAATGTGTAAAAACAGAAGAAATGGAGTATTTTGAATACCTGGGATAGAATAATAGGACCACCCTGAGATTCATACAATCTTTCAGCTTTCATCATATTCACAATCTTGGTTGTGAATTTTTGCATAGCAGCCTGTGATTATAGAATTTCAGAACCAAAAATATGAGCACCCAATTAGAAAAGTATTCACATTCATGGTGGGAATAAAGAAGTTAAAATCTTGTCGACTATATCATACTCATCCATTCAATAATCTGTACAAACGCGCCCTTATAGAAGAAGATAGGGATGCCAAATTATTATTTGCCTAACCTTAAAAGGCCCATTGTTTGTTCTGAAACTAATGCCTGGGACATACTTTAGCCAAACAGGAAAACCCCTGAAATTCAAACAATAAAAGATGCTCAAGACACAAAATGCTGAAAAGGGGATTTTTATAATTTATTTCTACAGAAGTTTCATTCTCATTCTCTAATATTACCCAAAATTCCATTCAGCACATGCATAGGGGCCTATTCTGAGATGAACATAAAGCCCTGCTTGCTGCACCAGCTTAATAAACTTCACCAGATCATATCTTCCTCCAAAATAATACTGCAAAAAAAAAAAACATAAATAAATATGTATTTTAACCCCTGAAGAAAAATTTACTGCTCTGTGTATAGTTAAGGAAAAAAAAAAGTAAAGATATTCATAAAATGGAGGTAAAAATTATTTACTTTCCCAGGTTCAGGTTCATGCCCATTCCAGAAAACATAAGTCTGTATCACATCCAAACCTCCATCTTTCGCCTTCTGAATAAGATCTGGCCACATCTGATATACCCAAAAAAAAAAAGGGAAAAAAATGCTTCATGCGACTATTTTATGGAAAAGAATTTTTTCTGAAAGGTATCCACAATCACAAATTCTTTAATAAAAAAATATTACGCTTAAATTTTTTTTTTAAAAAATCTTATTTTTAACCAAATATTTTTCATCAATCTACTGTTAAAAAATGCAATGGGCTCTAAAATAATATATTGTCTTGCTGCACTTCATTGGACGGGAATAGACAGATATTGTACCGGACAGACTCGACTATACCGAACCGGACTCCATAATATATAGAATAAAAACACCTTATTTACCAAGGAAAACGAAAAACAAAAGAAATAATAATGTACATTTGTAATAAAAATACCTCCGGTGTACTTCTTGGATAGTGAATAGAACCAGAGATAAGAATCCTCCTCTGTCCATTCACAGAAATGGCCTTATGGTCATATGAAACAGAGGCTGTTCCACAAGAAACCCATGAACTCAAAAACACCATTACCACATGAAAAATTGCAATGTTCAAACTCATAATGCACCCTCTAGTTTCAAGATTGTAACTTTACAAAGAAAAAAAAAATAGCTTTTTTCCCCACCGAACAGCTTATTCTTAGATTCTACTTCCCCTTTTGCACTTTGTTCTCTACTTATTTTTCACTAGAGAAAAAGGAGGAAACAAAGATAAAAATAATGAACGAGTTAATTCCAGATAGTCGTGTCACGGACTGAATGTGATAAAAACAGCTGAGAAACTTGGAAAAATGGGTGCTTTGCAGCTGCTTTTAAACACCGAAATTGAGTGGTTTTGAGAGCGAGAGATGGGCCCATTCGTGGACATTGGGTCCAACAAAATGGGCCACATTTTGGACTCCCTTCCACGTTTACGCTAATCCGGAACTTCATCCGATGAAGCAATGGACTCGTTTTTGTCTATAATCTTTCTACATATACGTTTATAGGTAGTTTCTTACTATGAATTAGACCGTACTAACTAATTTCTATCTATTTTATAAAAATACGAATGGACAATTTGATTCAATCAAAAAACTAAAAAAAAAATCGTCCAAATGCAAATCGATCAAAATAATCGAACTAGTTGGTTCAACTCCAAACTCGCTCATTCACCTTGAAAATTGATTATATTTTACCGTTAATTTGACTTTTAACCTTTTACGTACAAGTTGAAATTGGAAATACGTTTTAAACAATTTCGTCTTACACTAATTCAATGCTTCATTGAATATAGCTATATTCTGATTCATTTCTATCTATGTTACGTATATATTTTATTCATTTGGTAGGCGAATCGGACAAAATTAGGATGTAATAGACAAATAAGTAAAACATTTGTTCATGTAATGTCTAGTATTGTATAATAAATATATATTTATGGTAAAAATCAAGAAAAACTTTATATTTTTTCTTTTTTTGCTTATTCGTGTACAAAATGCAAAGATTCTCTGGTCAATCTCAACATCGGTCCTTCCATTTGTTGTCCAATTAATCTAGTTGTCTGCATTTTATGTTTGTCTTCGTGTATCGTTAACCCTACGTATTCCAGCGCGTATGCTTCACGCGCAAAGATTCTGCTAAGACAATTGGCTGCGTGTTTACATGCTTATGTGAAGCGTGACAAGGTATCTTCTTTGTCACGGACTCACGGGTTCGGTTTTAAAGGGCTCAATGAGCTTAATTCAAATTTAATTAATTTCTATAAACATATCATTGTCATATTTAAAAATTCTAGTCTTGAAAAAGTCTAGAAGTCCAAAAGTAAAATTTAGAATTTCTATCGTACGAATTTATTATTTATGAACATGTCGAAAAAGGAGAAGGATGTCATAAGAAGATTATAGGGACGGGAGAAGAGGCGGAGATTAAAAGCTTAGAGTGAAAGCGACGAACGTAAAAGTGACGTTTAAGATCGTGTGTATAATTGTAAAAACGTGAAGAGATAATAAAGTTTGTATAAAAGGTGTCAAGTTGGATATTATTCGATCTTGATAGCAATTTAAGTCAAGATTTTTAATCGAACGGCGATTCCTCGCTAGTTTGGCTGCTGTTGTCCTTGGTAGATTTGATGTTTAAGTTTTTATGAAAACTTTTACATCTTCATTTGGCCAAACATGACCTAGGAAAAAAAAGAAAAGAAAAACTAACTTTCACTTTTTCTATAAAACTTGCAATGGCCTTAACACCCAAAGAGTGTTGATGTGTAAGATTAATCCGTTGGTTGAAAGGTAAGTTTGAGCATAAGTTGATTTGTTAAAATTATGAGCAGATTAAAAGAAAAACCTCTTTTTTTCTGTTAGATGATAATTATATTAATTATTCTTTGTTTAAATATGTAGAGGTAATTTAGAAGAGCAAAAAAAAATTTGAGTCACCATCAAGAAGAAAAGTACGTGTAGGTTACATCAAGAAGAAAAATGTGCACTACTACACAACAATGACGTTTTTGTCAAACAAATAGTAAATTTAATTGTGATTTTACTAGTTGATAACAAGCATGAATCTTAATTAAGACGGCATCACTCAATTTCACATTGGATTATTATACGAGTGAGATTTGCTAATTTCACGTGTCTAGTTCGACATACGTCTGAGCAAATATGTACTAGAGGGATGCTGTGGTTTGGTTCGAATTTTTTGCAAACGTAAATGTGCTAGTCAAAAAACGATTTTTTTTTTAGTGTTGGTAGCATAGTGAAGAATAAAACCAACTTGCTCAATTTGATTCAATAATTCTCAAACTTTGCTAGATATGGACCAATTTTGACGTTCTAGCAATTTGGTTCGTTACATTTAGCTTGTTTGCCAACTATTAAAAAAAATGCGGAAACCAACAAAGAACTCGAGCGCCGAAGAAATCCCACGAATTCTCAATCACTACGTCTTTGATTCAATTATATTCACTAATAAAGGTTGAACCCCAAC
>CAIGRQ010006042.1:0-10248 GCA_903798375.1 Fraxinus sp. D2006-0159
TTTTATTCAATATCCTTGACATCAACCGCGCTACTCGTCCAGGGTGAGTGCAAAAATAGTTTCTGTGCATAAATAGTTTCCTTGCACATCAACACTGCTGTTTCTCTATTTGTATCGCCTACTAATAGGCTATTAATTGTCTGCTTGAGTGGTGGTGATGGTGCGGTTGCATTGGCACACATACTAATTAATGAAAGGTTTAAAATAAGAATTCAACGAAAAAAGTAAAGAAAATAATTGTTAGAATGAGTTTAACTGCAATTAAAATGTGGTATATTAAATAAAAGTTGTGGTGGCTATATAACCACTCAAATTTTAGATAGAAACAACGAGAGGAATTGCACTAATTAATGAAATGTTGAGGTCAAGAATGTCAAGAAAAAGATTGGGAACAAAAATGCTACAATTATCATTGGATTGTTTAAAAAAGATTGGCCTATGGGATGGCTGGGAATGGGGGCCGTAGGTTAGATGGTGGCAGGAGTTTTTGGTAGAAGAAGAGTTGTGCTGCCAGATTCTTTAACAGTCTGGATGACAAAATACCGTGTCATGGCCTTCTGTTATTCGATTGTTTAAAAAATAGTCAACACATCATCCAATTTTTTTTGCCACACTTGATCTATCAAGATTCATTTGGTAAAATAGCATTATTCAAGAGTTCATTTTTCATGTTCAGTTTGTGTAGTTAAACTAGAGGGTAAATTTGTTTTTTTAAAATCACAATTTTTATTTCTTGCACAACATTTTAATTGCAGTTAAGGTTCTTCATCTCTGCCCATTATAACACTTATGTCTATAAAGATTTTTCATGTCATTTTTATCCTCAAACTTTTCATTAATTAACACATTTTGTATTGTATTTAATAACAGTTTTATGTCCAAATATCCGTTGAAATAGCATAAAACAATTTATCTTTCCATCATATCTAAAAATAAATAAATAAAATTGCAAAAAAATATATTTTTCCCCTTATTCAAAGGATGAAAACAAAATATTTTTATATAAATGATTATCAAGGACGAAACGTACTAATTAATGGAAGGTTTAAAATAAGAATTCGATGTGAAATAGTTAAGAAATGATTATCAAGGACGAAACGTACTAATTAATGGAAGGTTTAAAATAAGAATTCGATGTGAAATAGTTACGAAAATAATTGCTACAATGAGCCAACCGCAATGAAAATGTGGTGTCAAATAAAAGTTGTGGCAATATAACATCCCGAATTTGAGGCAAAAACAAAGGGATGAATTGCACTAATTAATGAAACATTGAGGTCAATAATGTCAAGAAAAAGATTGGGAACAAAAATGCTACAATTATCAAAGGTTGTAAATGGTGAGTACAATACCATTTCTGTAGGAAAGAAAAGGTTGGAGACTACTCTGAAACAAAATGATAAGTTGGGTGACTGAAAGTGTTATTGTTTTCCATTTTCTTTTAGATTGATATCCTTCCAACATAAAATTGTCATTTGATCTCAATGAATCAAGGTCATACCAAAAATGTCTACACGACAAGTTACGAAGTAGTAGATCTATATACTAGCCCTAAGAATTTATCGAAGACATGTTTTAAAGTTATCTAGCAAAAGGATCCATTTCCATTGCTGGAGGCACACGCAACATAGAGCCTTCTGATCATCCCATGGATTGGCACAGAAGATTTTCTGTTTTTTCAAGGTTACATCGTCTTCACCTACAGAACCGAGTTTCACCCTTTTTGGCCTTCATATGCAAATCTTAGAAAGTCTTTCCACGTTACACAAGTACAGAAGGTAATTTGAGATTTGTAATAGCAAAAGCATAATATTATCATTAAGATCATATGTACTCCAGATGTTAAGTGTAAAATTCGGCAAGAAGAATCTAAATTACAATATGATTGGCAATAATGGTTAATTTATCATACTGGTGTAGCAGTGGCAACTTTAATTTTCTTGACATGAAGTTCAGTAACATAAAAAGAAAAGTAACTACATTAGTCCAGCACGATACATTTACTACATAAAAAATAAAAAAAGCCCTCGTGATATAACAATTCACATGGGAAAGACGTGAAGATTGGAAAAAAATGAAATCAACAAATGGGCTTGTTAAGCAGCATAGTGAAGTGGAAACTGACTAAATCCACGAAGTCAGAATCAACGAGGTTGGTTCAGGCGAGGACGATTACAGAAAACCCGACCGTTGGCCCTTACAAATGCGGCTATAGCCAAGCTCATGCTTGCCCACATGATAGAAAATAATAAATTCCAGCGATCATACCGAACTGTATACAAAGACATGAAAAGAAGTGGCATGAATCAGTATAAATAGCTAAGAAGAAAAGAATGGCAAGAATGCCTCAGAATTTAATGAATGACAATGCAAATGCAAATGGCCCCAAGGGGCGGGCGACACGGCTAGGTTCTAGAAAGCAACTCAAATCCTTTATCTCAGTCATCGTTAAAATGTTAGAGAAGCTTTACAGTTTGCCCCTTCCCCCAGTTCTAGTGTCAGAAAATTTTTGGTCACATCATTGAGGCTAGCAAGAATGATATCCTGACGCTGAAGTAAGACCACAATATATAGTTGAAAAGAATCGATACTTTCAACAATCAAACACAGAAATTACATTCCTTTATGCATTATATCATTTCTTTTATGTTATCATTATGCTTTACGAAATTCTTGTACCATAAACAATGATGTCACTCCAACTAATAGTGCCTGAACAGAGTGAGAACTGCTAGTAGTGGCCACTGCTTTTGGGTTCTTTGTTTGGCCAAGTGGTACAAACGAAGGATGGGAAGATCATAATTCACCAAGTTGATTACGTGGACAGGATTTGGAACTTTATTGCTTTCCCTTACCTCCAGTAGGGTGAGCCTACCAATATAGAGTATATGTGGTCCACCCTGCTCACCCACCAAATGGAAGGTGAAAGCTGAAATGCTTGCACTTAAAGAGAACTTTCAAATATGTATCACCAGAGTACAAAGTGAAGGCACGTGAAAAAATCCACGAGCAGTTTACCAAGAAGGTACAGTTCTAGTTTTCAGAAACTGAGGGCAAGCATCCTATTTTATCATTATCTATAGACAGTCGATTGAGTCTTCCCACATATTTGAGGCTTTGTGAGCAATTGAATCTTCATTAGGTACTTAACATTTCACAAAAGCTACAAGCTTAAAGTATGAATGTCTCTCTTGTGCATTTGTGTGCTGTTTATTTTCCCAATTTTCCTTAACTATATCTGACTTGGTTTAATTCAAAGCATGGTATAGAATATTCTTATTATCTTATATAATTTGGAATATTATTCCAAAGGATTATCATCTCTTAATTCTCGACTTTGGAAGGGCCACCTGGTCCAGAACACAGAGCTTCAAACAATCAGTACATTGATTAAACTAAAACAAAGAAAGGGAATTAGCGACACAAGCAGGTACAACAAACTGCAAGGACCGAATGAACATTATAAGAAACTATTATAGCAAGTGCTATCTTACCTCGTCCTAAAGACATAGTTGCAAAGAAGAACCCAGTCAAAATCAGTAACAAGGCCAGTGGAAAGGACTGCAGAGAAAAATGTAACAGTCTGGTCAAAGACAATATGGATAAACTATAGCAGACCATGCATGATAATTTCAATGCAAGTTAATCGATCTTCTCTATACAATGAAAAAACCTTCACGTATATCAACTTCAATTCTTAGTTGAGGAAAAATGAATTCTAAGAAATTACGGACTTGAGATACTATAAAGCTGGATGACCAAGCATATAAAGGGGGCAAATAAAAAAGGTACACACGTCATTCAGAGACAGCTTCCCACTACCAAAGTAACATAACAATGGTAAGGGATAGCTACAATTATGGCAGACTGAGAATGCAATTTTTATATTATTCTAGAGGTCTGCAGCATGAAATGACACAAAAATGCAAATCAAACTGCATCAGAAGATCAAATTCTTAGTCACTGTCACCTTGGATTTAATCCCTGTTCCTACTTGTCAAAGATTAAAAAATTATACAAATAAATTAATTACTCCCTTTTCAGGAACCCATGTATTATAATGGCTGTTAGCTCTAATAAGTTCAGCAGTGACCCAGTTCAAAGAGATTTAAACTCCTTCAGTTGCATTATACATCTATCCTATCTTCTAAGGTTATAAGAGTAGCCACGACTTATTTGTAAAATAGTTGGTTCAATTCGGCAGACCTCAAATCACAGAGACTATTGTCCAGGCTATGACCTTCCAAAATCAACAGTAGCTACACAGCAAATTTCAAATATAACCGTGCTAATTCAATTAAATTTCTTCTTGAATCTTTGTGAGAGATGAGACAATATTGTTATGGTAGCAATACATAAAATTTGGTCAATAAAGGTGACTTTTTTCCAAGGTTTCTGAAAAATTAGGTAAACATATCCTGGACAAAGGGAGAGTTAGAAAGGTGATCGTCACTATACATAAGTACCAACTCCAAATAGCTGATTCAGTTTGCATAAATCATTCTTAATTCAGAGGTTCCCAGTTTGTATAACTTTCTCATTTCCAAACTTGAACCAGGCAGAGTAAGCTCTAAATAAGATCAAAAGCTTCACTATACGATTTACATCGAAAGAAATTCATTTGACTGATTATTTATTCATTTTATATCGAAATGAAAATAAGAATAAAGCTTCTATATATGAACTATTCAAAACTTATTAGCAGCCAAATTGGTAATGTGTACAACTCAATAAGATATCCACAAGAAGATTTTACTCACAGCTATTGCCTCAATGCCTCCTTCCTGCGTTGTAGGAGTCATGCTTCGGGAGACAGAAAGAATGTAATGTCCTTGCATTAGATCAATTGCATCCTTCAGGTTTTTGGTAGAAGGAAAAAAGTGTAGCATTTTGTTAGGATACAAAAATAATATGAGAATGAAGTTTTAGTATGATTAGGTGACAAGTGTAAACTGATAATAAATGTCAAGCCAGATGTTACAAAAAATGCACATTTGACAAAAAATGTGATGCATAAATCAAGGAGACACAGGTTACTGAAAACTCAGAGATAAGTTAGTTCACACGTAGATAGAAATTCAGGAAATAAGAGATACATCATAACAAACAACCTGATGCATGCTAGTTAGCAGTCACCACTGGACTGCCAGATGACAAAAGCAACTTCAAGAAGCTATTATATATAGAGTGGAAGAATTTGGTGCAACTTTATAGAATCCTCTATTCAGTAATACCCTACGAATGAAAAAAGGTGAGCATATGAACCTGCTTTGTGCCATCACGGAAGTTGTTTAAGTAGTACCGCATGAGAGCATTATAGCCATCATTTAGAACTCCTTGTATAGTTCTCTTGCCATACCTGTTATTGAAGCAAACAAATTTCAAACCAAAAACAAATAACAAATACTACAACATTGCATAAATGCAGATCTTAAATCATAATCCTAGCAAATAGTATTTGATACTGAAAACATTAATTCAAGTAATAAGGACTGTTAAACCACTAGAATTAAAAGCTTAAATTATTAAAGAGGGTTATATGTATATCATTAAAATCTTGTATTCAACACGCTCTCTCACGTGTAGACGGGGTTAATTTTAGTCCCGTCAAAGCATAACTCATGCAAAATTTCATTTAATAGGTGGCGACGAGACTTGAACTTAAGACCTTTGCGTTCTTCGATGTTATGTTGAACCACTTGATTTAAAAGTTTAAACTGTTAGAGGGGTCAACATGTATACCATGTGTTGTCTTCAACAAGGAAAAATAATAGGTGGATAAATAACACAGACATCTTTTAATATCTCACGTGTAGTGGAAGGAAAATTGTTAAAAGACATTAAGTAAATAAAATTTTAAGCTTTTAAACAAGGTGGCTGAACTTGGTGTTGAACCTTTATGACTCTTATCCTAGACTTCATTGCTAGGACAATTCAGCTTTTGTCGCTGTTTTTTCTGTCATCTTCATCAAGCATATTGTCTTAAGAAATTTCTGAGGTTATAGATACATCCACAACCTAAAAACAACTTTCAACATCTAAAAATCTAAAATTTAAATCTCTATCTTACTGAACAAAGCTAAACAGCGCTAATTATCTTGAAAGGTCCTAATCAGCCACTTTAACCGTCAAAGGTAAGGGGGGATTATCATATCTCCCATGAAGTTAAATGATCCCAATTTTAACTCCTGGGATGTGAATAATTCAATGATTATGTAATGGCTATCCACTCAATTAAGCTAGAAATCGGGAAGAGGTTTGTAACGACCTGAGTCTCTATGCCCAAATTATTAATTTACGTACTATCTGTCATGGGAGAGTTTGAGCCCATCTTTTTCCTCATGAATTTCTATCGCGTTTCCACGATTTGAACACATGACCTCCGCTTAAGATTTATGGGGACGCAACAGAAATCAGTGAGGGATAAGATGAGCTTAGGCTCTCCCCAGTGGATAGTAAGTTAACGATTTGGACATAAAGGCTCGGGTCGTTACAAAAAACATGGCATAAAGGCTCGGGTTGTTACAAAAAACACACATTTTTTTGTAACAACCTGATCTTTATGCTAAAATCGTTAACTTACGACTTCCGCTTTGGGAGAGTTTTAGTCCATCTTACTCCTTATGAATTTCTATTGTGTCCCCAAAATTCGAACCCAAGACCATTGCCTTATGTGAGACTTAAGTTGAATCCTGCCAAAGGTTGTGGGTTCGAATCCTGGGGTCCATAAGGGGTAAAATAGGCTCAGATTCTCCCAGAGCAGACAGTACACATGATATCATGGCTTGGACACGAGGCCTGAGTTGTTACAAAAAAACGCGCAGGATTCGAACCTAGGACCTTTTTTTATGAGTCTCTTAAGCGAAAGTTTATGGGTTCGAATCTTGAGGACGCGATAGAAATTCGTAGGGGTAAGATGGGCTCGAGTTCTCCCATATTGAACAATACGTAAGTTAACGGTTTGGGAACAAAGGTTGGGTCATTACAAGTTACATGTTCCTCAAGACGGCTAAAGAAAATTGGAATGCTGCCTCCGCATTTTCTAGATTTTGTTTAAGTTTCTGTAGTTTTATTTAAACAAGACAATTTGTATTTGTTTTTGTTTGTTAAGGTTTCTGTGGCATTCTCTTTTAGGCTTAATTTCCATAAGGACNTCTCAATGTTTAACTAGCCATCTTACACATCACGCTACTATCTCTATCTCCATTCTCTTTCCCTTCCTCTGGAACTCCATCCTTAAATTTAACTTTTTCTCATCCAGCCTGTTTCGTGCCTATATTCCCATTTATTAATAACAACAAACACCAACAACCTCTATTTCGTAGTAAGCTCAATCCGCAACCTAAATGCAATAAACTCAGGTAGGCAATTAGATAGAAAGTTAACTACATGGAAGTAAATAAACCAAAGATTTTGTTACTTGTACATTAAAATTATACATAATGGGTTACATAATATAATGTGGAGGAAAAAAAATTAAATGAAACAATTGACCGTGTTTTAAACTGGCAAATGTTAGAGTGCTACGTGACATTATGTAACCCATGACGTACATATAGCTTGTAGCAAGATCCATAAATCAATAGTCAAACACATCATAAGAGTTTCAAAATTTGATCCCTTAACCCTGAGAGATTACTCAATTGGTCAGACCTTGAGTTTGCTCCCCAATGGTCACCAGTTCGAGTCCCCTCAGGGCCATTGAAGTGAGTATCTGACTGTAAATCTCAAGGCCTCGTGGGATTAGTCCAGGTGCGTGCAAGCTAACCAGGATATCCACGGTTATAAAAATAAATAAATAAATAAATTAAAAAATTAAAAAAATTGATCCCTTAAGATTCATAGGAATTGTGTACTTAAATGTTCCTTAGTCCAATAAATCAGGAAAAGTATGGTAACCTATGTTCCACTATCATCCCTCAAATATGGTTTATCTATATAATATGAACGCTCAGAAGTCCCTACAAGAAAAAAAAAATTGCATTCAATTTTGAAGTCATAATAAGCTAACCTTCCCCCCATTATTACACTAAATTGAGTAAAGAATGCTATTAACTCCTTTAGATTCCACAAGATATTATATATCCCTCTCATCTCATGATAAACTACAAACTGAGTTGTAATTTCAAAAATTAATAGGCTAAAAGCTAAATCTTCAAAACCATAAGGGACAAGTAGACAAGATTAATATATGATGGATACCAAAGAGATTAAGCGGCTAACAAAGAGATTGAACCAAACAATATCTATAGCAGCTTTTAAAAATAGTAAAGAGTAAGAAAATCAGAAGAGGGTAGGGGTAGGCGACTTGTAACAAAATAAATAATACAACTTACCATGAAATATTTAAAAAATGAACTAATTCAAGTTTCATACTTCAAGTGATGGCTCTTGTATTTTTATTTCTCAAGCTACTCATTAATGCTAAAAAAACCAAAAGTACTAGGGATAATGATTGGGGAAAACAAAAGTGAAGTTACATCATTTACATTAGGGGAGGTTCCCTATATAATTGGGGTGCAGTATTTATGTTGGCTGTGGTTCCAAGAAAATGTTAGTGCATACTACACAGTAAAGCCAACAGTTGTGAAGTTAAATAATGTTGGTGATTTCATTAAGCATATAAGAAACATCATCACTTTCAATTTCCATTATAAAAAAGAACGGAACATAGCACAGTTGTTATATTAACAAATAAGCCAGCAGTTGCGGTAAGTTAATGTTGGTGATTTCATTAAGCAAAGACTTTGAATTTCCCTTATAAAAAAAGGAATGGAACATAGCACAGTTGCTATATCAACAAATAAAGCCAGCAATTTTGATAAGTAATGTTGGTAACCTCATTAAGCAAATAAGAAACAACATCTCTTTGAAATTCCATTTTATAAAATAATGTTGCAAAGCACAGTTGCTATATTAGCAAACATTCATATAGGGTACCTGACAAAATCTCCTTTCAAAGCAGGAGTACCAGAATACTGGATGCTTACTTCATCTCCGTGGTTAGCCCACACTGAAATGGAATTTGGAACAGTAAAAAGATGAGAGAGGCATAAGTTGATAAAGATTCTGAATCACCAAATTATTAGGAAACAATTATTGCGACGTCAGGAAATGTCAATTCTACCAATGAAAATGGAAGTAACACAAATAATATTATTTATAACAAGGTATGCAACAATACTGACAAATTTTGAAGCTTTCATCAAAATTGGGATGTGAGCTGATAGTTTCCTCGGCATCAAAAACACCAAGTCTCCGAAGTTGAAATTCCAACATTTTACGACCAATCATGCTCTGTAACCAGAGTTCTTTCATCAGAGCAAAGAAAAAATATGATAGAAAATTCTTTTCTCGTAAATCCTTGATGTTCTAGTTATCAATACAAGTCGTAATCTGAAATACTATGAGATCACTTGGATGCCAGAATCATGATTATATACAATTAGAGAAATTCTAGTCGAACATAACTAGATCACCGTTTCTGAAGGGTCATGTTATGTATCCACACACTACAGAGGATCACATAAATAATAAGCTTACTACCAGGCAGAGCAGACAACATCAACAATCAACAGGGTTAAAGTCACTCAAATAAAAATTCGTGGCAAAAAAATCTAGAATATACAAAAACGAAAGTTTAAAAGAACAAACATTTAATCATTTGAACTCAAATTTTAATGGCAAACACTCAAAGTTTAACCTTTGCGCTAAGCATAGCCTATGTATAACGTAAAGAATACATCTGGCAAAACCATTCCAACTTATAAACAAATAAAGTATGAGAATCATGTTGTCTTGACCAGTTAAATTCAAAAGCAAACCAATGCTCAAAGAATCTAATAAAAAACTGTCAACCAAGTATAATCTAGTGGAAACTAAATTCATATATAAAATAGTGTCTATCTTATGAATCTGTAAAAATACTTTTAAAAGTACAAGAGAGTTAACAATAGTACAATACTACAAAAAAAAAAGGAAGAATAATTGTAGTCTAATTACAGATTTTATTTTTTAGGTGATGTGAGATGTCTGACTTTTTTAGTAATACCCCAAAATCCTTTATAGTAATTAATTATGAAATTAAGATCTTTGTGTAAGAGGATGAAAGTTAAAGGACCAAATTACATATTGATCAATAGTTGAGGGACTACACGTGCAATTTCCTAAACTATAGATCCACATTTGGGAAAAATTCATAACTCATGCTTTATCTATCCCAAAATCAAAAATCAGGTCCCAAATTTT